>CAWUFW010017931.1:0-242593 GCA_963921515.1 Calotriton arnoldi
TCACTTCTGTCATTGTGTTATTGATGAATGTTGACAATGTCAGCCCCCATGGGTGATGTTTGTCTGCACATGGCCAAAGGTATGTCTTATTTGCACTGCACTGTTTGCCTCACCCAATCTATGTTGCTAAGGGACACAAGCACTACTATGCCACTTATGTGTTTGTTGTTCTGTGACCAGGAATCCATGCTGTTTGGCATTTGCAGCTTTTTCCATGACAACACTTACATTTTGGTCACTGTGATGATGGGGGTTAGACCCCATTGCCACAATGTTCAAAATGTGCTTCAGCTATGGACCCCACACTTACCTTTTGGTCACTGTGATGATGGGGGTTTGGACCCCATTGCCACAATGTTCAAAATGTGCTTCAGCTATGGACCCCACACTTACTTTTTGGTCACTGTGATGATGGGGGGTTAGACCCCATTGCCACAATGTTCAAAATGTGCTTCAGCTATGGACCCCACACTTACCTTTTGGTCACTGTGATGATGGGGGGTTAGACCCATTGCCACAATGTTCAAAATGTGCTTCAGCTATGGACCCCACACTTACCTTTTGGTCACTGTGATGATGGGGTATTAGACCCCATTGCCACAGTGGTCATGGTCTGCTTGCATTGTGGAGGCCACACACATTTATGTGTGACACATGTGATAGGGGGTCACATTGTATGTTCAATGTCATGTTCAGTGTTGTAGGCATTTGACACAGACTACACACGCTTGTCATGGTGTTGGGGGATGTGTTTTTCTGACATTCCTTATGTTGGAGTATGCTGGTTGTGTCATGCATTACCCGTCCTATGAGTAGGGGTGGTGTTGGTGGTAGGCATCCATCCCCCTATGAGTGGGGATGGTAGTAGTGACAGGCATCCAGGCCCCCTGAGTAGGGGTGGTGGTAGTGGTAGGCATCCAGCCCCCCATGAGTAGGGGTGGTGGTAGTGGTAGGCATCCAGCCCCCATGAGTAGGGATGGTGGTAGTGGTAGGCATCCAGCCCCCCCTGAGTAGGGGTGGTGGTAGTGGTAGGCATCCAGCCCCCCATGGGTAGGGGTGGTGTTGGTGGTAGGCATCCAGCCCCCCCTGAGTAGGGGTGGCGGTAGTGACAGGTATCAATTCCCCTATGTGTGGGGATGGTAGTAGTGACAGGCATCCAGCCCCCCCTGAGTAGGGGTGGTGGTAGTGGTAGGCATCCAGCCCCCCTTGAGTAGGGGTGGTGGTAGTGGTAGGCATCCATCCCCCTATGAGTGGGGATGGTAGTAGTGACAGGCATCCAGCCCCCCCTGAGTAGGGGTGGTGGTAGTGGTAGGCATCCATCCCCCTATGAGTGGGGATGGTAGTAGTGACAGGCATCCAGGCCCCCCTGAGTAGGGGTGGTGGTAGTGGTAGGCATCCAGCTCCCCATGAGTAGGGGTGGTGGTAGTGGTAGGCATCCAGCCCCCCCTGAGTAGGGGTGGTGGTAGTGGTAGGCATCCAGCCCCCCATGGGTAGGGGTGGTGTTGGTGGTAGGCATACAGCCCCCCCTGAGTAGGGGTGGTGGTAGTGACAGGCATCAATTCCCCTATGTGTGGGGATGGTAGTAGTGACAGGCATCCAGCCCCCCTGAGTAGGGGTGGTGGTAGTGGTAGGCATCCAGCCCCCCATGAGTAGGGGTGGTGGTAGTGGTAGGCATCCAGCCCCCAATGAGTAGGTGTGGTGGTAGTGGTAGCCATCCAGCCCCCCCTGAGTAGGGGTGGTGGTAGTGGTAGGCATCCAGCCCCCCATGGGTAGGTGTGGTGTTGGTGGTAGGCATCCAGCCCCCCATGGGTAGGGGTGGTGGTAGTGGTAGGCATCCAGCCCCCCCCTGAGTAGGGGTGGTGGTAGTGCCAGGCATCCAGCCCCCCATGAATAGGGGTGGTGGTAGTGGTAGGCATCCAGCCCCCCCTGAGTAGGGGTGGTGGTAGTGGTGGGCATCCAGCCCCCCATGGGTAGGGGTGTGGTAGTGGTAGGCATCCAGCCCCCCCTGAGTAGGGGTGGTGGTAGTGGGAGGCATCCAGCCCCCCATGGGTAGGGGTGGTGTTGGTGGTAGGCATCCCGCCCCCCATGGGTAGGGGTGGTGGTAGTGGTAGGCATCCAGCCCCCCCTGAGTAGGGGTGGTGGTAGTGCCAGGCATCCAGCCCCCATGAATAGGGGTGGTGGTAGTGGTAGGCATCCAGCCGCCCCTGAGTAGGGGTGGTGGTAGTGGTGGGCATCCAGCCCCCCATGAGTAGGGGTGGTGGTAGTGGTAGGCATCTAGCCCCCCCTGAGTAGGGGTGGTGGTAGTGGTAGGCATCCAGCCTCCCATGGGTAGGGGTGGTGTTGGTGGTAGGCATCCAGCCCCCCCTGAGTAGGGGTGGTGGTAGTGGTAGGCATCCAGCCCCCCATGAGTAGGGGTGGTGGTAGTGGTAGGCATCCAGCCCCCCATGAGTAGGGGTGGTGTTGGTGGTAGGCATCCAGCCCCCCTGAGTAGGGGTGGTGGTAGTGGTAGGCATCCAGCCCCCTGAGTAGGGGTGGTGGTAGTGGTAGGCATCCAGCCCCCCATGGGTAGGGGTGGTGTTGGTGGTAGGCATCCAGCCCCCTGAGTAGGGGTGGTGGTAGTGGTAGGCATCCAGCCCCCATGAGTAGGGGTGGTGGCAGTGGTAGGCATCCAGCCCCCCATGAGTAGGGGTGGTGTTGGTGGTAGGCATCCAGCCCCCCTGAGTAGGGGTGGTGGTAGTGGTAGGCATCCAGCCCCCCATGAGTAGGGGTGGTGGTAGTAGTAGGCATCCAGCCCCCCATGGGTAGGGGTGGTGTTGGTGGTAGGCATCCAGCCCCCCCTGAGTAGGGGTGGTGGTAGTGGTAGGCATCCAGGCCCCTATGGGTGTGTAAGGCATTGGTGATAGCCATCCCGCCCCTATGGTTCTGCTGTTGCTAGTGTGCGTCATTTCTGCATCCCTATGTGTGTGTGACATATGTCGGGTACGTGTCGTTTGTTTGTGTAGTGGGTGTTTGACTTACCGTCTGCGCCGTATGCGTCCGTACCTGTTCCGGTAATAGATGTAGGGTATTGGTAGGACCTGCGCGATGGGATTCATGGTTGGTTCGTCTCGTTCGGGTTTCTCGTTGCTTCGACTCGTACTCGTCGCTGGCTTGTTCGTCTCGTAGCCGTGGATCGTCTTGTGGCGCGAATCGGAGCTTATGTGCGGCTCTCCCGGATGCTCTGACGTGCCGGACGTAGCGACGTGTTCGGCGCGTACGGAAGGTGCATCGTACTAGTCCGGCCGGAAGGTGCTGTATTTTTGCTTCCGTGCGACTCGATTCTGCGTTTACGGATCCGGGTCGGGCGGGGAACAGGAGCTGGAATGCGTACGTACGGCTGGGTCGGGATCTGGGCAGTTATGCGCATCGTACTTGCTCGTTCGCACGAATGTTCGAATCGGTCGGGAAACACGCGTTCGGCTTGGTTTTTTTCCGGACGAATAGTGTTAGGTGCGCTTCCGGCCGAGATCGGAATCGACCCCAATGTCTGTGCCTTTTCCTAAGCATCAACCTTTTAACTGAATCTATGAATGTATGAACTAGAGGCATACTAGCAGCACGTGGAATAACAGTAATACGCAATGTTGCATGATAACAAACATACATAAATCAGCTATTGCAAACAAATAATTATATAAGGTGCTCCTAAGAGGCATAAATGGAAAAATATATAACAGGGGCATAGGAAAAAAAAGTGCATTTTGTCTTCATATTGAGATAGGCCGCACAGGCACATTTTCTTTGTTTTGTTATTAGGGTACTAGCTCTTCATAAAGTCAACGGGCCATATTATCAAGAAAGGCGCAAACATTATCGCCGCTTTAGCGGCAGGAAACTGCTGCTAAAGCGGCGATAAGGGGCTTGATAATATGCCCTAGAGAATTCCAATAGAAGCCCAGGTTTGATGTCCTTGACATCAGAACCTGGGCTTCTATTGGAATTCTCTAGGGCATAATATCAAGCCCCTTATCGCCGCTTTAGCGGCAGTTTCCTGCCGCTAAGCGGCGATAATGTTTGCGCCTTTCTTGATAATATGGCCCTACGTGTGTTAATGTTCACAGAAACCTCCTCAGACTTGACTCAACCCTGAGTTATCCGTTTTGGACACTTCTGTTAGTAATTTCAAATGTCTATGATGCAAGCAAACTACATATCTCGTTTTCTGCTACCTTATGGCCAGTATGGATTTAATTTCAGATCAGCTCAAGATGTTCTCTTCAAAAAATTATTTTCAACCATCAACCAATGCTTATTCACTACTTACAAACATTTCTTCCCCTTCCAGCTCCTAATACTTCACTATCGTCTGATAATTCACCTGAATACTTTACAGCTTACTTTATTTTAAGATGTCCAGCATCCCTTTCTCTCTCCCTTCATCTTAGGTTCTCTTTCTTCTTCAGTGATTTATGTGCCTGCAATGGTTGTCCTCTGCTCATTTTCTTAACTCTGTGTCCTCCTGTTTCTAAGGTTTGAGTCTTAATCATGCTTTGTGCAACTCCTCCTGGTGCCTCTCCTACACATCTCCTACCAGCTGCTCCAGTTAAACAATGGGGGATATTCTCAAGAACGTGTGTTAACTATCGCCAAAATTGCTTAACGCAACTTCTCACATCGCAGTCTATCGCGGGAAAATAACACTGTGTCAACGCAGTATTCACAACCCGGCGGCACCATGCGATAGTCTCACGATAACGTGACAAGAGTCCGTGTTAAAATTAACGCGAAACCCAAAAAATGCAAAACACAAACGCGAAAAAAGTTGCGAAGTCCCAAATCACGAAACAAAAATCAGTGACAACCAGCGACAGGCCTGCGAATCCCACGCGACATGCGGGAAAATGCACCACAAAAGCAGAGAAAAAAATGAAACCTCGTAGCACCATGGACGCACCCGGACCCAGTGCAGAGGACAACACGAACCCCACAAGCCCCCCAGACGACCAGCCAGGAACCCTGGGGCCGGGGAAGGGCAAGGAGAAGAGGAAGAGGAAGATGGGGTTCAGTCAGCAGGATAACTGGATCATCGTCACGGAGGTGACAGAACACTACCAACAACTGTTCGTCACCTCCACTGTGTCATCGGCAACACAAACGGAAACATGGCAGTACATCGTGAACAACGTGAATGCAGTCGGAGTGCCGAGGAGGACAATGGAAGAGGTCAAGAGGCGCTGGAATGATGTGAAGGACAAAACCAAGAAGAAACTTGATGCCAACATGAAAGCAGCAACGGAGGTTGGAGGTGGGGGACCAGCTGCACACCAGGAGCCGGATGACAGTGAGAAAATGGTGGCCACAGTCATCAGTCGGGATACGGTGCCAGGAGTTGGGGATCGGGACACTGCTCAACATGACCTGACACAACATCAACAGGGTGAGTACCGACCAGGGACTGGGGGGACGGGGGAGATGGGCACAATGGCACACATGCACAATTAAGTAGAGCACACTGCACACCCACAATGACTCTGGAACATGTCCCTGATCCCCATGCCACAGCAGCACACATACAGAAACTCAGGGAATGTGTGTTGCATTGAATTTATTTGCACATGCTGTGCCTGTGGTCATTTTGCACTGTCTGATGATTGCCAAGGACTTACACAATGTGACGTCCTCATGTGAAGAAATTGTCAATGATGTTGTTCCTACGGGCTATTCCTGCTGCAGCTGCAGTGGGGTGTGGTCCACCTGCCTCATCTTCCTCATCATCGTCCGGTGCATCTGGCACTCGTAACCATGGTGCATTGGTGCGTACACATATGTTGTGCAACACACAACGTGCAACGATCATCTTGCACACGATGTCTGGGCTGTACAGGAGCCTTCCACTTGTGATGACCAGGCACCTGAAACGTGACTTCAACACACCAAATGTGCGTTCCATGATGCCCCTGGTGCGTGTGTGGGCCCAATTGTACTGCCTCTGGGCCTGTGTGTTTGGGGCTCGGAGGGGTGTCATCATCCAAGGGCAGAGTGCATATCCTTGATCACCTGTGACAGTGCAGAGAGACATGAGTCAATAGTTGGTTCTGCATGATGTGTTGGCAGGCTCACTAGTCGATTGTGTGTCATAGTGATTCCGGTTTGACATGTACTGCTAGTAGCAAATGAGCGCCATCAATGTGTATTACGTAGCCTCACTGCTGCTCCTCCCTCCCCCCGAGCCAATTTACTCATGTGCGCTGCGCGGTTGCATCACTTGCACTCCTACGGCACCATTGGCATGCCTGTCTGTGCATGTCCACAAGCCTGACAACGACACTTTAATGTTGTGCGTCGTAGGTGGGCAGCCACATGTGTGTAGGCCTATGGTAAGGATAGGGCGGACACAGATGTGGAGTTCATGGCTGGCTGAACTCGCGATGCGGTCGAGGCAAGACCTTTGGCTTATGCTGCGGTAATAGCGATACACACACAACAGTTGACATGTGTGATCCCGGACCCCGAGCTGGCTTGCGCTCATTCATTTATCCCTTCGTCCGAGCCCGCACTCCGGGGGCATGTTACATTGCAACTTTGTCCATTGCGGGACGGGTGGCGCCGACACCACAACAAAGACACACGCATTAGGTACTACATTGGCAAGCCCAACACTTAACCACGCCCAGAGCCCCGGGGTGATCATCCACACCCCTACGCTGGACTGCCGTACGCCAGCCCAATCCGGCAATGCCTACAGGGGGGTACGACACAGCTACATGTCCCAGGTCTTCCCCACTGCCTGAGGTGACATGGTTGCGTCCGCTGTACACAGCACAATGCAATGTGGTAGGGCCCGGGGCCCTCATGCACAAACAATGACCACACGGACACACATAGATAGTTTGTGGAACTGGCTACGGGCACATGCGCCCGGCCCCTTTTATTGCCAGGGCCACATGTCCAGTGACGCCTGTGCTGGATGGGTGTGGGGTGGGTGTGAGCCAGCCCTCAAGGAGTGGTTGGTGCTGGCAACAACTACAACAGTGATCAGACAATCAGAAGTTCACAGTTCTAACAGCAAGGGTCCATGACTGGAGCTGCACGGAGTTAGTGGCCCCGGATGCACAGCGGTCGGGACATGGAACTCCGCCACAGGACGGTGACTACCGGTGCACTGAGGTAGGGCCACGAGAGCTGAGCGGGTTCTCGTCGATGTCCAAGGTGAAAGTCGCAGAGGGTTTTGGGGACAGTGGAAGGTGTTCTTCCAGGGCATGATACAGAGGGCAGTACCAAGCAGACACAGGCAACATGGAGGAGATGAATGCCACAGACTCATTCCTGAGACCAAGTCAGTATCAGCTACATGATGATGAAGACAACCCCCAGGCCATAGACTCAGACGCCACCAGAGTTCAACCAGGAAGTGTCCATGAATTCCGGGGCACAGAGTTAGTGGCACCAGAGCTGTTAGGGGATGCGGTCTGTGATGAGGACTGTACAATGGTATAACTCTGCAATAATTAAATCAAGTCTCAGTTCCAAATATGTGACCTACTGGACCCTAGTGCAGGCCGGAGGCAGCGGTCTGCAGGGGCCCCCATTCACGTGTCCTTGGCTTGCGATGCACAGAGTTAGTGGCACCAGGGCAGTTGTTGGTAGTGTTCAGTCACCTCCGTAACGAGGATCCGTTTCTCATCTGGACTGAATCGCGTCTTCCTCTTACTCCTCTCCTAGCGTGCAATGATATGGACTCTACCATTGTAAAATCAAGACTCAGTTCCAAATGTGTGACCTACTTGACCGCACTGTAGGCCGGAGGCATCGGTCAGCGCGGGACAACCGCTGTTCAGGCAGCTCCTCGTGGTACTCTCACACACGACGTTGGAATGCCATGTGGCGATGATTTGTGGTTGAAGGAGGTAGAGGCACCAGGGCTGAGCGTGTGTGCAGCCTGCGACGATGCTGTGTCCTGCTTGGTCCGGACTGGATTGGATTGGTGTGAGGCCTGCTGGACCAAAGTGTAGGCAGTACACAGGTGACACCGCGCTGCTGGACCGCAGTGCAGGCCGGAGGCAGCGGTGGAGTATGTCAATGAGAAAGGAGTACTGTGGGCCTGTGTCGCGGAGGCCGTGATGGTCTGAGGAGGCTGCCAAGGTCGCGGGCCTCAGGCTTGGAGCTTGCACCGGCACGTGGTGTGCCCTCTTTGACACACGCCGGTGTCCGCAGGTGAGCAGTGAGGCCTGGGTGCGCTGGGGCGGGCAAGACGGGTCTTGGGAACAGCGGCCTGGGGTGCAGCAGGCGCACAAGATCGAAGGCAACGCCACTCATGGCGTCGGCCTCGTGGCGGGGTGAAAGGCGCCACCCTGGCAGACACATTGTCCATTCCGGAAGAGGACCACGCCCAGAGTAACGGGCTTTTTATTCACACCCCTACGCTGGCCTGGCATACGCCGGGCCAGCCCACTCCGCTCACGCTTACAGGGGGGAACGTAACAAGCTACATTTCCGCGTTCTTACCCAATGGCTGCGGTTACATGGTTGCGTCCACTATCCAGCACATCCACGCCACACTTGGCATTGTGTACATTCACAGTCATGGGTCACTTGCCTCCTTCGCACATGCCTGGTTCCCACCTCTCCCCCCATTCTGCTATTGTGTGTCTGAGGTGCCATGCTGTTGATGGCTTGTGTACATGGCTGGCCCAGGTTACCACAGTAAGTTGTGTGGTCGTTTCTGGAATGTGGGAATGTTGGTTGTCATGTTGTATGTGGTTTTGTGACGTGTGCACTCCCTGAGTTGTGAGTTGTATGTTGGTGGAGTTGAGGTGTGTGGTGTGTTCAGTTGTTACTTACCGACGAGCAGTGAATTTCCATAGGTGGAATCCTGAAAGCGCTGGTTGATGATGGACTGTCGGAAGATGAAGGAATCATGCACACTGCCTGGGTAGTTGGCGACGACATTGGTGAAGAGTCCCCGGTGGTCCACTATTGCCTGCACATTGATGGAATGCGTGTGTTTCCTGTTGCGGTAATTGTGTGCAGTGGCGGCAGGGGGCACGAGGAGTACATGTGTGCAGTCGATTGCCCCCAAGACATGCGGGAAGCCAGCTATGGCGTAGAAGCCTTGCTTGATCTCCAGCTGTTCCTGCGCAGTGTGTGGGAAGTAAAGTTGCTGGGGTACCAAGCTGATGATGGCATCCAGGACAGGTGTGAGGAACTTTGACAGGGCTGGCTGTGAGACTCCTCCGACTCTGGCAGTTGTTGGTTGGAAGGTCCCAGAGACCAACAGGTACAGCACGGCCAGCAGCTTTGTCTGCAGAGGGATGTTGGTTCTCCGCTGTGTTGGTACCGTCAGCCTGTGGGCAATGATGGTCAGGATGCGGAGGATGGTTGTCCTTTTGAGCCTGTAGTGGGCAATGACTTCCTCTGGCGTTAAGTCTCCGAGGCTGGTGCGTTTTCGGAAGGTCCGGTGTCTTTGTCTGCGCTGCCTCTGTGGTGGTCCGGGGGGGGTCCTGGAGGGGTGGGGGTCCTGGGTGTGGTGGCGGTGGGTGTTGTGGTCCTCCTGGGGCCCTGAGCTGCATGATCAGTAGCTCCATGGCATCTGTTGTTCTTCTGGTGTGGCTGTGGGCTGGGCTCCCTTTTGTGGTGCAAGTTGTCGTCCGACTTATCACC
The DNA here is from genome assembly GCA_963921515.1 of Calotriton arnoldi. Taxonomy (NCBI): domain Eukaryota; kingdom Metazoa; phylum Chordata; class Amphibia; order Caudata; family Salamandridae; genus Calotriton; species Calotriton arnoldi. The sequence goes on from CAWUFW010017931.1 coordinate 9,640, forward strand.
AGGTAGGAGCAGGTGTTAATTCCCTGCTGCTATCGCGCCTTATCGCATGTTTTTGATTCTTATCGCCGATCTGGCTGGTCGTTGGGAATGTTGCGAAGTGGTGTTTCCGCTGGTTTTTGCACGGGAACGCCTACTCTGCATCTCATTAGTGTTAGTTGCCGGTGTCATCCGTGGCGATGTTTTTTGCAGCTGCTATCGCAGAAAAACTGGCGATATCGGCTGTTAGCACCAGCTTGTGAATGGTGCGATGAATTGCCGCTAACTTGGCGATAAGTCCTTGAGAATATGCCCCATTGTTTCTCTTCTGTTGCCTTATGTAGGCTCTGTGTTTAGTTTCACTTTTTCTTCTGGCACCTTTTCCTCTCCTTTTGAAACAGCAAGTCTTCTGCCTCTCCTAAAATAATCATTATTGGATTCGAATGATTTTTTCTAATTATAGACCTATTTCTCTGTGAATGTTTTGCTCAACAATTCTAGAATATGATTACAATCTTCTATCAAAGGTCAGCCTTTATTCCGAACAGGTCATTCTACTAAAACTGCTTTGCTTTTTGTTTCAAAATTTCTTCTTTCATAGCACATTAAAGAATTTTCTATCTATATTTTTTATTAACTTTCTGCTTATCACAATACTCTTTTTTCTGCTCATCCTTGGGCATTTGGGGTTCTTCACTCCGTTGGTTTTCCTCATATCTTTCTGATCACTTCTTCTAAGTTCTTGGAAGAGCACTGTTTCCTCACCCTACACATTTTGGGGATCCTACAAGAGGCACTTCGTAGCCCCCTTCTTTTATCTCTGTATATTATTCCTTCAACTTCTAATATATGGACCATGGTCTGGATTCTGATGTGTTTGCTAATGAGTCCCAAGATTTAATTGGTTTTTGTTAGTAATGGTGGTCTCTAGTTGACAGAAGTAGGTAGCTTTGTCCAAATAAGGACCCTTCTTCCTTGTCAAGATAAGGAAGTAACACTCCCTGCTCACCCCCTTGGTAGCTTGGCACAAACAATCAAGCTTATCTTTTCATTACATGCAAAAATGCATATAGTCATCTCTCAAAAGAGAAAATACAAGCAGTGAGAGAGGTGATGATTTTGGTGTCCTCACTAACCTAGGGAGAGAGCCAAGCAGATGCCTTGAACACAAAGAGTACATCATGCTGAACGATTGGTGGTGGTCCCATCCTCCTAGGACCACCCCAAGCACAGTTATGGGCAAAAATACAATCCCAACCAAAGGCCCTGCAAAGCATTATGGGACGAGATTCTAGAGTGCAGTGAATATTATAGTATCCAATATCAAAACATTCCTCAAGGGGCAGGCTCTCCAGGCTCAGCTGAGAGCAAATACTATAATATTCACTAAACCCTAGAATCTCGCCCCATAATGCTTTGCTGGGCCTTTGGTTGGCATTGTATTTTTGCCCATAACTTTGCTTGGGGTGTTCCTAGGAGGATGGGACCACCACAATCATTGAGCATGATATGCTCTTTGTGTTCAAGGCACCTGCTTGGTCCTCCCCCTAGGTTAGGGGGGACCAGAAAATCATAACCTCTCTCATTGCCTGATATTTTTCAAAGCTCACTTTTAAAAATTGGTTACATGCTTTTTAGCATGTAAAGGTAAAGTTTTTTTTATCAAAGGGTTGCAGGTGCAGGTATTAATAAAACAGAAATCTCACATACCTTTTGTAAAACAACAAAAAACTATCTTTACAAACTAAATTAAATATAGTTATCTCGTAAATATGAAAATATAGCAAGCAGTACAGTTAGTTAAACAATAATCAATTCTATCTTTACATGCTAAAATGCATAGAGTCATCTCACAAAAGTGAAAATATAGCACGCAGCAGAGAGGTGATGATTTTGGGATCCTCCCTAACCTAGGGAAAGAACCAAGCAGATGTCTTGAACACAAAGAGCACATCATGCTGAAATGATTCAGTGGTGGTCCCATCCTCCTAGGACCACCCCAAGCACAGTTATGGGCAAAAATACAATCCCAACCAAAGGCCCTGCAAAGCATTATGGGACGATATTCTAGAGTGCAGTGAATATTATAGTATCCAATATCAAAACATTCCTCAAGGGGCAGGCTCTCGGGCTCAGCTGAGAGCTGATACTATAATATTCACTAAACTCTAGAATCTCGCCCCATAATGCTTTGTTGGGCCTTTGGTTGGCATTGTATTTTTGCCCATAGCTTTGCTTGGGGTGGTCCTAGGGAGAATGGGACTACCACCGAATCGTTCAGCATGATATGCTCTTTGTGTTCAAGGCATCTGCTTGCCCTCCCCCTAGGTTAGGGGTGACCCCAAAATCATCACCTCTCTCATTGCCTGGTATTTTTCAAAGTTTGCTTTTGTAAATTAGTTATATGCTTTTTAGTATGTAAAGGTTATGTTGTTTTATCAAAGAGTTGTTGGTGCAGTAGCTAAGTCCGCTATGTAAAGGAGTTGGAATTATTGCATGAATTCTGTGGTTTCAATGAAATGTGTAGTTACCAAATTTCAGCAACTCTCACAAGCGGAGTTCATTGCTCACGGTTACCAAAAACTATTAAAAATCCACAATACAGTACTTAGAAATCTTCAGTTATCAAAATAACCTTGAAAAACAGTTCCTTGAAGTCGATAGCTCTCTCTGGGGATATCACAGCGTCGTGAACAAACAAATCCAAACAGATCTGGCTGGCTGCGGCGTTGCGGGCCGGCTACGGTGTCAGGAAGACCCGCGAAACAGTACCTTTAGAAATGAAGGGTGTCGGTGACCTCTCGTTGAGCTTCCGAAAGCAGGGCGTCCGCAGGCGTCAGTTCTGGAGGTCGGTGCAGGAGTCATCGGCCCTTGAAGTCACACACGTTGCAGATCGAACTCCTCGCGGTTGAAGTCAGGAGCGCTGGCATCGGCAGGCGTCGGGTGCTGCGGTGCAAAGTGCAGCAGTGCGGTGTGTGATGCCTTCAGGCCGCGGTGCGAGCAGCGGCTCGGTGGCGGCGTCAGATGGCGTCACCGGTGAGACCAGGGTTACGGTGCAAAGTGCTGCCATGGTCGTCGCGGTGCTGTCAGGTCACAGTGCAAGCAGCGGCGTCGTCGTTGCTGAAGTACTGTCGTCGGCTGACGAACTGGAGTCGATGGCACCGGCGTTGGTAGGCCAAGGCTGTGGTGCGGGATGAGGGCGGTGCGTCGGGTAAGTTTACGAGCGGTGCCCTCAAACCACGGTGCAAGCAGCGGCGGCAATTTCGGTGTGGAGCGGCGTCATCGGGAATACCAAGGCGGCGTCGTGAAGTGAGGCGATGTGGAGTACGGTGCCCACAGGTCGCGGTGCGAGCAGCGGCTCGGTGGCGGCATCAGCAGGCATCGTCGGTGAGACCAGGGTCGCAGAAACGTCTCTTACCGATGAATCAGAGGGCCTTATTTATGAGAAGTGATGCATCACTGCGTGAAAACAGCGATGCGTCACTACTCAGTGCGCCCTCCTTGCGATATGATGGATGCTTCATATTATCGTATGACGCATCATGTCGCAAGGAATGACAGATATGTCAGTATTACTGATGTATCTGTCGGCGCAAAACTGACGCATTGCTGAAGTTGTGTCGGAAGCGTGACCCAACTCCAGCAATGCATGGGGAGGGCTATGAAAATAGCAGTGCGTCACCCTTATTCCTGCTATGAGGCAGGCGTAAGGATTTGAAGCAGTGGCGTCCTAGAAGTGGTGCACTGAGGGGCTCATTTATGTGTCACATTTACGCCATAGTTGTGTCACTTTTTGTGATGCTGCAGCACATTGCGCCATATTTACAAAGTGACACATCTAGGCAGATTCGTCACTTCATAAACCCCTGCGCTACATTATACCTGCATGACGCACCAGTGTCGCAAAAGTGTTGCAAGGGCTCTTAAATGAGCCCCAGAGTGCTCAATTTCTTCTGCACACTTCACCACTTCATAAAGATCTGCATTATGCATGATCCACAGTCTCTCTCATATTCTCTCATATTCATTCATTATTGGTGTTGACCATCAGCTGTTCTTGCAGCATTTCATCATTGGCAGTGCCAGAGTCACAGGTTACTGAAATATCTCTTCAGCTGTTAGGAATATGTCTGACTCTCCTTAATCTTGTCTACGTGTGTACCACTTATAGCTTTCAAGGGAAATACGAAGATGTGGGTCCCTTGCTCGCTGTGCCACTGGTTTCAAGCTGACCTGGCTGATGAGAGGTGATACTCCGAAACTTGTCCCACAATGTTTGTTTCTGGTCCAGTGACGGACTGGGCTGGACTGTTCCCATGAGGAGCAGGGCAAGACTGAATTGCATATGAATGGGTCCAAACTGGGGTGACATAGGGAGCAAAAGAATGATGGATTAAAACCAGATCTCATGACTGGGGGTGAGTGGTTGAAAAATGTCAGCACTCCATCCATCATCTTGTTGTGTTTGCTATATTCGCCCTAAGTGGAATAGGGTATGCCCAGACGTGGGTCCCTTGCTTGCTGTGCCATAGGATTCAAGCTAGCCTTGTTGATGCGGGGTGATACCCCAGAACTGGTCCCAGGATGTTTTGTTCCGGCCCTGGGAGGACCTGGCTTGGCAGTTTGGGCTGGACTGTTCCCATGAGGAGCAGGTTCAAGACTGATCTGCATGTGGCTGGGTCTAAATTGGGGTGGCATAGTGAGCAAAAGAATGATGGATTAAACCCAGATCTCTTGACTGGGGCTGAGTGGTTGAAAAGTTTCAGCACTCTGTACATCATCTTGTTGTGGGTCCCTTTCTTACTGCACCACTGGATTCATGCTAGCCTGGCAGATGGGGGGGATACCCCAAAACCGGTCAAAGGAAGTTCGTTTCCGGCCCAGGGAGGACCTGGCCTGGCAGTTGGGGCTAGACTGTTCCCATGAGGAGAAGGGTCAAGACTGATTTGCATATTGCTGGGTCCAACCTGAAGTGGCATAGTGAACAAAAGAACAATGGATTAAATCCAGAACTCTTCAGTGTGGGTGAGTGGTTAAAAGGTTTCCGCACTCCCTTCATTATCTTGTTGTGTTTGCCATTCTCATTGAGCCCATGATACAATGGCTACACAAGGGAGAGGACTTTGCTTGCTGTCTCTAACAGCAAGTTGTATTTGACAGTGTGAAGGAACAAATTAATTTAATCGCCAAATTTGACCTTATTTGGTGGGAAAGACATGGGATATTCCTGTAGATGCAAGTGTCTATGGGCTGCAGGCCATCCTATCACAAAGGGAGGAACAATTGACATGTAGCCTCCCATCTATTCCAGAGAAAAAAAGTCATAAAGCTGATTTTTGTCTTGTTTACCCTGCATGAATTTGAAAAATTATGAGAGTGATAAGAAGGGGTAGAGGTTGTGGCTGGTGTAGAAGTGGTATGTGGTCTACCAGGACACTCATTGATGGAAGGTATCTGGCACTCTGAAGAGGATGGGTCCTCAACCAAGACAAAAAATATGTCCTTGAAGGTCCCTTGCATTCTTTTTCCATGTTTCTGCTGAGCTAAGTATGATAATGACTTAGTTTTCCAAGACGAGAAGTGAATTCAACCAGTAGTATATACACACATTCTTAAGGCAAGCCCCAAGACCATATGATAATGCCTGCTTTAAAGCTTCCCAGAATCCATTTGCACAGGAAATACTATCACTGGATGTTCTTATCATCCATCTGCACAGGAAGTGACATCTCTGGTTTCTTGCCAAAACTCTCTTTAAAAAGAGAAGTCTAGCAAGAGGACTCATTCCCAGAATGCATCTGCACAGAAAGTGACATCACTGGATTTCTCAGCATTAATCAGCACAGGAAGTGACATCACCCCCATCCCCTCTTGTAGTGTAGCTCCTATTTCCCTAATAGGCTTTGCGCATTGGAATAATATACCCTATAGGCTTGACATAGGACATACCCTATCGAGTATATTAAACTTAATTACTTGTGCCAGCTAGCTCAGAGGCCACTAGAAACTCCTTGACAAACAAGAAGGGTGTAGTTTCTGGCAGCCGCAAAACATGACCAATTTGTTTCCCTTTAGAATCAGAACGTGTCCCAGAGTCGTGGAAACAATAGATAACCGTTTCACTCAGCTCAATCGTGCATGCTTAGTTTTCCTCAAAGTTACACAGAAAGAATAGACAGGCGTTTCAATAAAAGATTTATTGAACAGTCTTGATTCTCGTGTAAGTAATATGTGCTATTACGATCACAAGACAGTATGCAAGATAAATAATGTACAGCGTAAGCAGTAGAAATAAATAATACTGCGCTAGCATGATCTTTAGTAGATATTCATTTACATAAATAACACATACTAAAAATGCTCGTACTCGTACGATGCGTTTCTAAGCTAGTTCTACCCCAATGTACCTAACCTAACCTAGGTGTAGGGAGAGGTATGAAGTAGGTGAAGTATTCCTTACTATGGTATACTAAGAGTATGTTACGCCTAGTATGCCTAGTATGCCAAGAGTCCCTCTAGGTTCTAGTCAGCTCCATACCTGAAGAATGAGAGAGGTAGGAATCTCTTGCAGACTCGAACTCCAACACCCCGCAAGGGAAGTCAGATCACTGGAAGCTGGACTCTCTGCGTGCAGGGATGACAGCGTCTTCTCAGTGCGTCAGGCCGGGAAACGGGCTCCTCTGAAGTCGAGGTCTCCTCTGATTTACAAGGGCTAGGGAAGGTATATTTATACCTGAGAGGTACCTCAGAATGTTAGCATTGACGTGAATCGGACAGCGGAAGACGTCATGAATGAACCCCTAAGGTATAACGGTTCATGCATAATAGATGAGGCCTTGAAGAAATCAATAGTCCTGTGCTAGGGAAACTCCTGAAGCCTAAGGGTCTGTTCTTCAAGAACTTGTGGTGACGTTAGGGTGGACGGATGTCGGAGACCATGCCTGTATTTGGAGTGCACGGTTTAATGCCTAAATAAGGACTGGTATTTTATGCCTATATAAGGGCAGGGCGAATTGTGCCTATATAAGGACATGATACAGGAAAACCTATATACGGACACCCTAAAAGGAATACAACACTCTCAAGACCTTCTTAATGGTAGCTACAGTGTGGACATACCTGGACCATGCCCAGGGCAAGTAAACCTTGTCCTCCCCCCTTCACATCAATTCCACACTCTCAACCCTGGCAACTAAACACACGCTCCTGCCTTGTTGCACCATGCAACACAGAGGGTGCATTCCTTTGATCTTCCTGCAAGTTTTCATGCACTTACCCACACCCAACACACACCACACCAACAGCACCCAACATCCTACTGTGTCACACTCACACAGTCCTGCAATTGGCAACACCACACTCCACACTTTCATCCATGCTTCTCAACACCACTGATCTGGGGCCTGCTGCACGACAATGCCCCTGACCCAGCACTGTAGTGTGGGTTGCCAGCGCCCGCGGTAAGGCAAGTCACTTCCACTTATCTTACAAAATTTGGGGCCCCTTTAGTACCCCTAAGAATCTTTGAGCCAAGGGCAACCGCCCCTGTGGCCCTGCCCATGCAACGTCACTGCCCTAACCTATGTTTCATCACAGAAACCTGGTTGAACCATGCATCAGCACCTGACATCATTACAGCCATCCACCCTGGCTACAAGATTGCAGCCAAGACAGACTCAACAAGCCCATAGGTGGAATCATCATCGTCATCAAAAACACTATCAGCTCCAACACATAAATGGACACGTCATCCTCCAACATGGAACAACTGTTGTTTAAGTTTCACATCACAGCCAACTTCACCGTAAGTGGCACTCTTTGCAGACCAGAGGGACCATGCAGATACTTCACTGACACCACCAGGGACTTTGTCTCACCACTCTCGCCTTGATGCTAGCACTTACATGCTACTAATGAACGAAGGGACCTACTTGCGTCACCAGACGTCTCCTGGATCCTATTTTTACCAACTTCTAAAACATCCAAGCCAATGAGCCTCTTGAACTGGCCACTCCCTTATCAAGTTCAGGATCCCCGTCCTAGTCCAACACACTTTTAACACCACCAGAACATCCTGCAAAAACTGTAACAGCATCACTGACAAAGTCTGGACCACCACTCTCAACACTCTCTGATCCAAGCATATCAACATTCTCCAAAAGCCATCAAGAATTTCAACAGCTAGATCACCTCATGTGCCAACTTTTTGATGCCCTTTGGACCCAATAATACAACAAGATTCAGACCCCAGGCCAGTTGGTACCTAGAGAAACTCAGACTAATGAAACACCACTGCAGACATGGAGACTGGGCCAGGACAATGAAGACCAGAGCACATTCAAATCTACAATAAGGCGCTATCATCAAATACTCTGGGCCACTGAATGTCCCACTGTGGTGGATCGCATCGATGACAACAAAAGCAAAGAAATCTTTGCCATTGTGAAAGATTTCACCTCACCATTGGCTGCCTCCTACTCGATCACCCCCTCGCAGGACCTCTGCAACAATCTCTCTCAATCCTTCAGCAAAAAAATCAACAGCAAATTCAACCTGCACCTGGACCTAACTGACCTCGCCAAATGCCTCCCTATTTTATCCAAAGAACCAATGCTAGCCACATGTCCCATCATCACCCCAGAAGAAACCGCTGACACCATGAAGTCTATCTAGTCAAGGGCTCTGGCCAGCAGTCTGCAACCCATCAGTGTCATGCCCACACCCATTCCTAATGCCTCCACCTCTTCCACAATGTTCCCAGATGCTTGAAAACAGGCAGCTGTCATATCATTGATGAAGACACTCTCTAGCCCCTTCTATGCTTGTCAACGATAGACCGATTTCCCTGCTACGTGTCACAGCTATCGTAACTGAATTTCACATCAGGGATTTCATGGACTGCTGAAGAATATTCACACTTTGACCCACTGAATCTCAGCCACCAATAAATATGTTGGAGTGCAGAGATCCCCTGGAGAAAGGTTAAGGGATAGAGAAGACAGCAGCCAGTACTGGATCCAATGGTCAATAACTAAACAAGAATACACTCATTACTACATCTTTAGTGGTCATACACACCAAGAATGAAACCCAACTATTGGTTAATACACTATTTCTTAGCTGCCAACCTCTCTGTAGAGATGTATATTCAGGGATGGCTCTTCTGCCATGGAGGAGAAACTTCGACCAACTACAAAATTAAATGATAATAAAACAATTTTATTACCAATTTATTTTTCCTACCTTATTGCCAGCCAAGGGTTAGGGTGGGGGGGGTCAGGGATGCTGATGAGAGTCTTGTCAGCAGTAGGTAGGAGTGGTAGGCGCTTAAAAGTGAGCATGCCAGTTTGGCCGGCCGTCTTAGGCAGGCCAATCAGAAATGCGCACTTAGGTTTCTCCAACCCAGCTGTGTTGTACAGCCCGGTTGGAGAAAAGCCACCGGCTACCTGTGACTGAGGAAGCGTTAAACCAGCCCACTCAGGCCAATCCAGGCACTGCTCTCATGCTACATGTAGCATAAGAGCAGCATCTAGATTGGGTGGGGGGCCTGTGCAGTTAAGCCCATTCACTTCTGGTACGAGAGAAGCAACAAGATGGCGGCAGCCGGAGCAGAGGTGCAGGTAAGTCTTTTTATTTTATTCTATTTCAAAACCCAGCCCCAAGCTCCCTCCACCTCGTCCTACCACTTTCTACTGTGTATATACAGGTTTATATCTAGAAAACAAATCTTTTAAGAATCATAAACTTACAATGTGAGAGTGACATTAATATACCCATTTGAAGCATGTGTTCAAGAATTTTTGTGTATGGTTAGCTGGTGATTAGAATATAATTGTCTATGTCCATTGCATTTTGTTTATGCCCGCAATAATCGCAGAACTGTTGCTTCATACTCTGATATAGGTTTCTTCCTGCAAATAAAATACGAGCAAATGCTGATATTTAAGCGCACTGAATACATTCTTAGAACAGTTCTATTTTTAGTCACTAGATGGCAATGTTGACCCTTCCTGAACACAAAAAGAATCAACTTGTGACAGAACCCTTTCTGAGTTCCAGTCTCTTTCAATCATGAAAAATAAACACAAAGATTATCGCTTTGGCAAGTGGCATCACATTTTTAAGTAATTAGCAGAACTCTTGTACTTGACAAGTATAATATTCTTAAAATATCATGCACAAACAAACAAAGGGGCATATGTACAAGGAGTTAACGCCGCTTTAGCGGCACTTTTCCGACGGTTTTGCGGCGATATTTTTATTGCCGTATGTACAAGCTGTCGCTAACCTCTGTTAGCAGCAGTTTTCCGGCGAAAACATCGATTATAAAGATCGCCACTTCTGTTAGCGATAATGACATGCAAGGGAGGCATTCCCGTGCAAAATAAGCCGCTAACCCCACTTAGCGATATTTACAAGGGGATTCCTTAAGTCTGGAGGACCAAAAAAACTGCCTCTAACTGCAGTTAGAGGCATTTTTTTAAGACCAGAAAATAGCTGGTCTTAAAAATGGAGATAACCCTTGGGGCCTCATTTCAGCAGGTTTTGTTGCTGGACCGCGCTGCAAGCAATGTTGCTGCACTGCCCTGCTCAAAAGTACAGGGCAGGACTGCGCGCCATCAATAAGATAGTGCGCATTCCTGGGCCTCACTCATGAAAAGTGTTGCAGCGCTGCGACAAGACAGCGTTGCAACACTTTTCACTACCCCCTTCTTGCGACACCACGGATGCGCTGTATTTACTGGACAGCGCTCCATGACGCAAGTAATGACAAATACGTCTGGAATCCTGACGTATCTGTCTGCGCTAAAGTCACCCATTGCTACAGTCGTGTCACAACTATGACGCAACTCCAGCAATGCATGGGGCCAGCCTATCCCTGTGGCACTGTGTCACCCTTACGCCTGCCATCATGCAGGCGTAAGGTACTGATGCAGTGCCGTTATTGAGGGGTGCCCGGGTGTCTGCGCAGTTGGAGATCCAGCGGTTGCGCGCTGCAGTGTCATCGTCTGTAAGCGTTGGCAGAGTGGTGGTGCTGAGGGAGTTGACGAGACGTACTTTGGTGGCCTTGATCCAGCTGCGTGGGGGCGATGATGGCAGTTGTGTACGGTGAGCATGGTAAAGCCGTGATGTATACAATGATGGTCGGTCCAGGAGAGTCCAGTGGTGTGGCTGTAGTTGAAGGTCCCGATCGCGGAGGAGACGTGCTCGACTGTGTGTCCTGCAATGTGGCTCGCTGCGGTGACTAGCTGCTTGAGTCTGATGTTGGGGAGCTACCCCAGGAGGGGGTAGTGTTCTGGTCACTGGGGTTGTCCAGGTGGAACTTGAGTTCACCGAGTAGGATGTCGTCGGTGGATGGGAGAGCCTGGTGTGCAATGAGGTTTACAATGGTATCGGAGAATGGGTGTCCATGGCCCGGGGGGCCTGCAGATGAGGGTGCCTCAGAGGATGGGGTTGGGGTTGGTCCGGATCTGGAAGTTGAGATGTTCCATGGTCACCGTTGGGTCATTAGAGTGCGTGGTCAGTCGGAGTGTGCTTCTGCAGGTGATGGCAATGCCTCCTCCTGGACGGTCGGGGTGGTCCTTGCGAGTGATTTACTAGCCGTCAGTGATGGCGATGTCCGGTCCAGAGCAGATGTTGGTCCTGGCAGGCGATGTGGCATCCAGGGTTGATGGCGAGGTGGGTGCTGGTGCCGTAGGGGTGGAGTGTATGAGAGGAAGGGTCCTTGGTGATGAGCGCGGTCCAGGGGCAGACGGACGCAGACGGGCTTGCCTATGGCTTGCCTTTGGCATGGGAGACATCCATTACAATGCAGGCATTACATCGTAATGCCTTTAGAACGCAAATCCAACAACGCAGGTGACTTTACCTCGCATTCCATTACAACGCATTGTGAGGTCAGTAATGGGGTATTTAAAATTTTTAGGGTGGGTATGGGTTTTGGGTGTCGGAGATTATATGTGGGGTGTATTATTGGGTAAATTTTGAAAATTGGGGTGTGCATTTGGGTCAAATATGAAAATTGGGGTGTGTATTTGGGTCAAATATGAAATTTGGGGTGTTCATTTGGGTCAAATATGAAAATTGGGGTGTGCATTTGGGTCAAATATGATTTTTAGGGTGTGTTTTGGGGGCTCAAAGATGAATTTTAGGGTTCAGGGTTTGCTTTGGGGTGCAAGGGTCAGCTTTAGGGTTGCACCCACTGAAGTAGGAATAGTAATGTTTACATCTCCGCAATCCAACACCTTCCCTATTGTTGCAATATGCCTAAAATTAGTATGCATTGTAATGGAATGCGATATAATGGTATGCGTCGTAACTCCATATATACCTTTGGCACACCAGTGGTACGCCCGCTGCGCATGGCCGCACAGTGGCCGCCATTGAGAAGTGCTGCGGGGGGGACTGGACAGCTGGTAGGTGGGAAACGCCAGAAAGAACACTGGGTGGATGGGGCGTGGACGTGGTTAGTGTGTGTGAGCGGATGTTGTAAATATTTAAATGAGAGAAATCTTACCTCGAGGCTGGGTCCTGTGTCTTCATTGCTCCTGCTCTCCTGAGGCTGCTTCCAGGAACAGGAATTAGGCAGCCAGGCTCCCTCCCCTAAGCCAATCACAACACTGCAATGCGGCGTTGGTATTGGTCATTGGCGCCAGGACGAGGCGTTCAGCCAGTGGCTGGAGGTGTGGGCATGTTCTCCATGCAGGCTGTAATGCAGCCTGCATTGCGACCAGGACAGTGCGCATGACTGCTTTGTGCGGCCTGGGCGGGCCGATCAAACAGTCACTGCGCACTTGAGTGTGCATGCCACTCTGCCCCTGCCCTGCTCCATGAGTGGAGCAGCCCTACCCACCCTCCCACCCGCAAAGGAAACATGGCACGATAACATCAGGAAGTTATCATCATGTGATGATTGTTCCTCTTCTTGCACTGCTGGGAAGCAATGGGGACACGCACTTCCGCCATAGCGGATGAGCCGGCACTGGGGGTGCGTCATCTACTGGTGCTAGGCCTGGGCGACTCGACCCCTGGGCCTCCTCCACTACGTGTCCCACCTTCTCCTTACCTGGACATTGACACCGTGGCGCAATCCGCTAAACTCTCTCCAAATCTGTGACTCACCCAGCAGGAGCCTCAGCCAGGTGGAATTTCACAAGCGTGGGTACAGCAGTCGCCGCCAAGTCCACTGGTGAACCTCCCGATGCAGTTGATGCAGTAGGGCCCCCTTAGGCGTGAACTTGCAGCGCTCCCACAACACAAGTTTGGTGCAGCTCAGTGGCCTCACCCTCCACAGCGTCCGGCCAGCGCAACCTCATCCGGCCTGTGATGCAGAGAGGTGCCGCCCACCGTTGGTAATCCTCTCTGTGCACCCCGGTGTAATGGTGGATCGTAGTATGCAATGCAGACCTCCCTACGTTGGTGCGCAGGAGCGCCTCTACCATTAACAGCTCAAAGGGGCGCAAGGTGGTCTTCTCACACATGTCAGCAACGTGTCTCCATGCGACCGGCCAGACTTCACCACCAGGTACGGGCGATCGCCGTGCCTCAATGTCTACCACCACAGCTCATCGACTCTCCAGCTCCTCCGCATCCCCCTCCAGGCTCCAGATGCAGGTCCAGCGAGGCATCCAGGCTTCAGACGCAGGTCCAGCGAGGCAGCCAGGCTCCAGACGCAGGTCCAGCGAGGCATCCAGGCTCCAGACGCAGGTCCAGCGACGCATCCAGGCTCAAGACGCAGGTCCAGCGAGGCATCCAGGCTCCAGACGCAGGTCCAGCGTGTGAGAAGTTGGCCTGGCATATGCTGTCCACTAATTATAGTGGGCACCTTGCACCAGTCCAAACAACCCCTTATTGGAGATAGGTTAAAGACAACCTTATTGAAAGCTATCCTAGTGGTAGCTATGGAGAGCAGCCTTCAGGCTAAGTCTTGAAGGAATGTAAAGCAGCTTGTTTTACCAGTCTATAATCTCTTGAGTGACCAAATGAAAGAGCACCACACCAGGTATATATTCAAAGTATATGTATTTATTGCTAAACACACCCCTCTAGTCTCTTTATGAGGCTAGAGTTCGAAATACACAAGTTATATAAACACAGTAATAGCACAAATACACGTTTGGGCCCTAGGGGCGTACCAAACCATATACCAATAAAGTGGTATAAGAACCACGACTGAACTAGACACTAGGCCTAGAGCCTCTAGAAGTGCTTGGACCACAAGGAACCACCCAAGGTAGTGACACAGGGGACCCACGGGGGACGCGTGCAGTGTAAATACACAACCGCGATACGCCGTTAACTTCTATGGAGAAAGTCGCGATCAGGAAATTAAAGAAAAGGGACACTTAAAGGAGGACTTGGAGCAAACCCTTTGAGAACTAGGTCGTTCTAGAGTCTCTACCCACGGGAGCACCGGAGTACTCGTGTTACCTCACCCAGGGAAGCCGGGTGCATAGGTGCCTTTCGGGGTCGGGTTTCGTCGTCGATTTGAATGGCGATCTGCTGCAAAGTGCTGCTGGCGACCAAGTGGAAAGTGTCCGGGTGGATCCAAGAGTGGATCGGAGATCTGAAGAACCTGAAAGCAGAGGGGACAGAGTCTGGGTCACTAGCCAGTGAACAGGAAGGCGATGGACAGATGCCCACCGATGTCGAGTGCTTCAGGTGCGTTGACGGTCGTCTTGACTCTTCAGCCACGAGGTCCAGGAGGCGTTGTCGGCGACCAGGAGCAGGATTCGGGCTGGTACACAATGTCTGTCGAGTGCTGAGGTGTCGGCGACCGGATTGGACCCAACAAGCCTTCGCAACGGCAAGTCTTGGTGAAGATGAAGATCGTCGATGGTGCAGACCAGCAAGGTCTGAGGAACTCACCCAGCAAGGGTAAGTGAGGGCAAGCCTGGAGCAACCAGGGAGCCCAAGAAGAAAAGGATTGGCCTTCGTGAAGGGCTACTAGCCAACGGGCTAGCGACCGCAAAGGAGCCTCGAGACGTCACACGTGGATCTGGCTCACAGGACATTCGTGGAGTGGAGGCCAGTGATCTTCGATGCAGTTGGTGCTGGAGGCTAGGGATACTCGGAGCCCAAAGCACGACTTCGTGGGAGACCCAGAAGAGGATGCACTAGCAAATGCGTGCAGTGTCCAGGGGTCACGGTTCCACGTTACCCACGACAGCTACGGGCCTCAGCTTTGCTGGGGACTCAGGGCAGCCTCGGGGAAGTCTGGAAATCCACCTCTGGTGATGCAAAGACTTCAGCGTCCGACGGGAGCTTAGGCGATGCAGACCAGACAATTGCTTCTTTGGTGCCTGCCAAGCAGGGGAGTCACTCCTTGACCCCAAGGGAGATTCTTCTGTCCTCTAGTCTTTAGTAGAGCGTCGAAGGTCCAGGATTCTGTTTCAGAGTTTCGTCCAGGGATAATCTAAAGTCCTAAGGACTGGGTTCCTATACTTATACCAAGTTTAGGGGTTGGACTACTCTGTGGCCCCACCTATGGGTGGGTCAGGGCAGAGGGGTGGCTACACCCCTTTCCCTTTGTCCAGTTTGCGCCAAAGCAGGGGCTGCAAGCCCCTGATCCGGTTTGAACTGGGGTATGCACAGGGACACCAAGTGTGCCCCCAGTACAGGACTTCAAAGCACCCGAAAGTGCTCCCGCCCAGCCCCAATACACATTATCCTGTCTGGGGAGGTGGTCACACCTCCCTGGGACAGGAAACCTATTGTCCAGGCCTCCCCTGCCGGAGTTTCGTCCAGCAGCTGGAGGCCAGACTCATGTCTGTGGCAGCAGCATCCATTTTGTGATGCCAGGGCTTTAGAAAGAAGTTACCGGGCTAGCCAGAGTTAACATGTCTTTCCCTCTAGAAGGGTGGAATGCTACCCCCGCCGCCAGGATTGGCGGGGGGGTAGTATTCCAAGATGTTTGACACCAAACACGACATGTTTAGGTGCAGCCATTCCAAAGTTAGCATTTAACGCGAGGTTATAATGCGCTTAAGAGTATATGGTCAGGCTGCACTACAAACAGCATCAGAGAAGGGTCTCCGAACGCTGCAGAGGGGCCCTGCTCATGCAGGGGCACCCTCTCACATAGGAACCACGCACTCTGCCTTCAGGATTGATAAGGCCTGCCTTAGGAGTGACTTATAGGTTTATATGTGTGTATGTATTTAGTGATATAGGTAACCTATATCACAGTAAGAGGTGCATGCACCACCTTACCCAGGCTGCAGTAGCAGACCTGTGGTGTCAGTTTGGATGGCCTTCCAGGGGTGGCATAATACATGCTGCAGCCC
Organism: Calotriton arnoldi; assembly: GCA_963921515.1. Classification (NCBI taxonomy): domain Eukaryota; kingdom Metazoa; phylum Chordata; class Amphibia; order Caudata; family Salamandridae; genus Calotriton; species Calotriton arnoldi. The sequence goes on from CAWUFW010017931.1 coordinate 25,902, forward strand.
CTGGTAGGCCTCTGAGGTACCTATGCCCTTGGTACATAGTATACCATATACTAGGGACTAATAAGGGCACTCCAGATTCCAATCAGTGATGTGCCTAAGGCACATGGAAACCATTTTAGAGAGAAAGCAGATAGACTGGGGCCCTGAATAGCAGGATCCCAGTCCAACTAAGTCATAAACCAGCAAAACACCATAAAAAAAGTGGGGGCAACCATATAGTCAGATTCCACTTTCCTACATAACCCCCCCCCCCCCAAACGAATGGAGATAAGGCTAACCTTGGCCAGTTGAGCCTTCATTGACTAAGTGGCCATATAAGGAAGCACCTGCACTAGCATGGTTTCCCCCTGTCTTATGGTCCACTAAGCAATCCCTCACCCTAAGGGTATGAGAGGGTATCCACCATGGGGAATCACTACCTGTGGTGTGCTTAGGTAAAGTACAAGGCTGGTGAGGTGTCTGAGTAGGGAAGTGAGGCCCTAGGAATGTTGGTCTCAGCTTCCTCAGATCACTGGTCACCATGTATGCCTGCCTTTCCATGACTGAGTTGCACTTTGCTCTAAGGGTCAACCTTTGGCTGCCTACAGCTGGGGGTTGGGCCCCTTTGGATGGACTACTGGAGGGACATGGCAGGTTTGGAACCTTCTTGTCCCAGGTTTGCCCTTGCCTACCAGAGTCCTTCTGGGGGAGGTCCCTACATAAAGGTATGGGGGATCCCTCAGTGTGTAGAGGAGTCTTCACCTGGCTAGGGCTACTAGCCTGGGTGCCCCTAATCTGCTGATGGGGGGGTTCCTCTGGACAGGGGGCCCTGGGGGGTCCACTGACCTCCCTGACCTCTGCAGCCCTGGGCTGACTGAGGCAGGGTAGAGAGGGGCAGGTTACCTGCTCCAGACTGGGTACCACCTTGGAAGGGTCCTCTGCCATCAGGGGTGAGGCCAGGCCAGGCCTGACTACCTCTGTGGCAGTTCCTTCCCTAGGGGTAGGGTCAGTTCCCTGAGGAGGCTGACACTTACCTACTGTCTGGGGGAAGAAGACTTTTCTTCAACCCTTGTGCTCTCTTTTGGGGGAGAGTGGGCCATTCTTTCAGGCTCCATCTCTCCAAATTCTTGGGCTGGGGCTGTGGCCATCACAGCCCCACTAACCTTTACAGGGACGCCCAACATCCTAAGGTGGGTTTGGTGTTCAACTTCAGCCCAGGCTGAAATCTCCAGATCATTGCCCATCAGGCAATCTACAGGTAAGGTGGGGGACACTGCCACTCTCTTTGGGCCTGTGACCCCCTCCCAGCTGAGATTGACTATGGCCATGGGGTGATCTGTTCTGACACCATCAATGTTGGTCACCTGGTATTTAAACTCAGGTAAAAGCTGGTGAGGGGGGACTAGTTTCCCTGCCACCATGGTGACACTAGCCCCTGTGTCCCTAAATGCCACAGCTTTCTGACCATTAATCATTGGCTCCTGTCTGTACCTGCCCATTGCTGTGGGACCCATGGTAAAGGTGGCAAATCCTACACCACCATCAGAGTCAGAGGAGTCTGTTGAGGGGTCCCTGTCTAAACCAGGGCCCACCTCTGTTCCTGTTGCAAAAGCACCTAACTTTTTGGGTGCACCACTCCCAACTGGAGGATTACTACTGGTAGTACCAGGAGGGGTGGTAGTAGTTGTTGGAGGAACATTTTCTTTATTGCCAATCCTGGGGCAACTGGGATCAGATTTCCAGTGCCCAGGCTTTTACATACATGGCAATATGGTTTCTTTTCAGGAGAGGAAGGAGTTTGGGACCCACCCCCAGAAGATGAATTTTGGGGCCCTGTAGTGGACTTATCCTTGGATTTATCCCCACCTTTCTCTTGGGACTTAGTAGAATCTTTCTTCTGGTCACCACCCTGATTTTTAGTTTTTACTCTGGTTCTGACCCATTTGTCTGCCTTCTTTCCCAATTCTTGGGGAGAGGTCAGATCAGAGTCCACCAGATACTGGTGCAAAAGCTGGTTTTGACAATTATTAAGGATCTGCTCCCTCATAATCAAATTGTACAATCCTAAAAAGTCATGCACTTTGTTGCCATGTATCCAACCTTCCAGAGCCTTAGTAGCACAATCTACAAAATCAACCCAGTCTTGATTCTGAGCTTTTTGGGTGTCTCTGAACTTCAACCTATACTGTTCAGTGGTTAGGCCAAACCCATCTATCAGAGCACTCTTCAAGACTGTGTAATTGTCAGCATCCTCTTCTCTTACAGTGAGGAGCTTGTCTCTACCTTTGTCTGCAAAGGAGAGCCACAAGATTGCTGCCCACTGCTTCTGGGGGACCTTCTGAACTTTACAGGCCCTCTCCAGTGCAGTTATCCATTTGTGGATGTCATCCCCACTCTGGTAGGGAGGGACAATCTTGTTTAGGTTTCTATGGTCATAAGACCTTTCCCTATCTTTAGGGATATTGCTGCCACCATGGGACTCTAGTCCCAACTTTTTCTCTCTTTGTAGAGATCTAGGGACTCCCTGTCTATAGCCAGTTGCTGTTTTCTGAGTTCAAGCTGAGCTTCCTCATATTGAATCAGCCTCTTTCTTCTCTCATGAGAGGATTCCCTCCTATGAGAGGAGACAGAGGTCCCTATTGAGGTGCCAGAGTGGTTAGACTCCTGAGAAGGAGACCTAGACTTTCTGGGCACACTCATAATCCTTCCTGGGGGGACAAAGTGGGTATCATTCTGATCTTCCTCTTCATCGTCCACAGGAGGGATTGGGTTATCCAGGTCAGGGTCATTGTCACCCTCCTGGCCAGTTTCAGAGGGGGGGCTGGGGATATTGCTACCCCTGGCCCCATCCTCATCTTCTGCCCCACCCTCAGCTCCTACCCCTTCAGTCCCTATGGGCTTACTGAGATCATAAGCTTCTAACATCTCTCTCAGATGTTGGGTGGTGGGACTTTGTCCTGTCTTCAATTTCCTCAAGTTACATAATGCTCTCAATTCCAAGAATGGGAGTGTATCATACTTGGAGGGGAGAAGCCCATGGGCTTCTGGCAAGGACTCACTGGGTCCTGGCTTTGAAGACATCACTAGTGAGGTGTGGTGTATGCACTACCTACTCTAGTGTGGCCTACTAAACTCTCTTGAGTTGTAGAAAGGGTGTGCTATCCCTTAACACACAACTCTAAGTTCAGTAGAACTTACTGTATTCTAAGCTTAAATTATATGTACCTTAGGTACCTTTAGTGGTTTTCAGTTGATCAATTCAATTGAGATTATCTGGTAAAACAATAGCAAGCTGGAATCCCACACGCTGCACACCAATGTGAGAAGTTGGCCTGGCATATGCTGTCCACTAATTATAGTGGGCACCTTGCACCAGTCCAAACAACCCCTTATTGGAGATAGGTTAAAGACAACCTTATTGAAAGCTATCCTAGTGGTAGCTATGGAGAGCAGCCTTCAGGCTAAGTCTTGAAGGAATGTAAAGCAGCTTGTTTTACCAGTCTATAATCTCTGGAGTGACCAAATAAAAGAGCACCACACCAGGTATATATTCAAAATATATGTATTTATTGCTAAACACACCCCTCTAGTCTCTTTATGAGGCTAGAGTTCGAAAGTACACAAGTTATAAGTTATTTAAACACAGTAATAGCACAAATACACGTTTGGGCCCTAGGGGCGTACCAAACCATATACCAATAAAGTGGTATAAGAACCACGACTGAACTAGACACTAGGCCTAGAGCCTCTAGAAGTGCTTGGACCACAAGGAACCACCCAAGGTAGTGACACAGGGGACCCACGGGGGACGCTTGCAGTGTAAATACACAACCGCGATACGCCGTTAACTTCTATGGAGAAAGTCACGATCAGGAAATTAAAGAAAAGGGACACTTAAAGGAGGACTTGGAGCAAACCCTTTGAGAACTAGGTCGTTCTAGAGTCTCTACCCACGGGAGCACCGGAGTACTCGTGTTACCTCACCCAGGGAAGCCGGGTGCATAGGTGCCTTTCGGGGTCGGGTTTCGTCGTCGATTTGAATGGCGATCTGCTGCAAAGTGCTGCTGGCGACCAAGTGGAAAGTGTCCGGGTGGATCCAAGAGTGGATCGGAGATCTGAAGAACCTGAAAGCAGAGGGGACAGAGTCTGGGTCACTAGCCATTGACCAGGAAGGCGATGGACAGATGCCCACCGATGTCGAGTGCTTCAGGTGCGTTGACGACATCTTGACTCTTCAGCCACGAAGTCCAGGAGGCGTTGTCGGCAACCAGGAGCAGGATTCGGGCTGGTACACGATGTCTGTCGAGTGCTGAGGTGTCGGCGAGCAGATTGGACCCAACAAGCCTTGGCAACGGCAAGTCTCGGTGAAGAGGAAGATCGTCGATGGTGCAGACCAGCAAGGTCTGAGGAACTCACCCAGCAAGGGTAAGTGAGGGCAAGCCTGGAGCAACCAGGGAGCCCAAGAAGAAAAGGATTGGCCTTCATGAAGGGCTACTAGCCTACAGGCTAGCGACCGCGAAGGAGCCTCAAGACGTCGCATGTGGATCTGGCTCACAGGACACTCGTGGAGTGGAGGCCAGTGATCTTCGGTGCAGTTGGTGCTGGAGGCTAGGGCTACTCGGAGCCCAAAGCACGACTTCGTGGGAGACCCAAAAGAGGATGCACTAGCAAATGCGTGCGGTGTCCAGGGGTCATGGTTCCACGTTACCCACAACAGCTACGGGCCTCAGCTTTGCTGGGGACTCAGGGCAGCCTCGGGGAAGTCTGGAAATCCACCTCTGGTGATGCAAAGACTTCGGCGTCTGACGGGAGCTTAGGCGATGCAGACCAGACAATTGCTTCTTTGGTGCCTGCCAAGCAGGGGAGTCACTCCTTGACCCCAAGGGAGATTCTTCTGTCCTCTAGTCTTTAGTAGAGCGTCGAAGGTCCAGGATTCTGTTTCAGAGTTTCGTCCAGGGATAATCTAAAGTCCTAAGGACTTCAAAAAAGACTCCAACGCATCCAGAACGCTGCAGCTCGACTCATCCTGGACATCCCCCGACACAGCCACATTGCCAGACACCTGAGAGACCTGCACTGGCTCCCCGTCAGCAAGAGAATCACGTTCCGACTCCTCACCCACGCACACAAAGCCCTCCACAACCAAGGCCCCAGATACCTCAACGACCGTCTGACCTTCTACACTCCCACCCGCCAGCTACGATCGACCAACCACGCCCTCGCCGCCGTCCCCCGCATCCGAAGAGCCACAACGGGAGGAAGATCCTTCTCCTACCTGGCTGCCAAGACGTGGAACTCCCTACCCATCCACCTCCGCCTTACCCAAGACCACCTCTCCTTCAGGAAGCAACTCAAGACCTGGCTGTTCGAACAGTAGCGGACCCCCCTCCCCCAAGCGCCTTGAGACCCTCCGGGTGAGTAGCGCGCTATACAAATGATTGATTGATTAAGGACTGGGTTCCTATACTTATACCAAGTTTAGGGGTTGGACTACTCTGTGGCCCCACCTATGGGTGGGTCAGGGCAGAGGGGTGGCTACACCCCTTTCCCTTTGTCCAGTTTGCGCCAAAGCAGGGGCTGCAAGCCCCTGATCCGGTTTGAACTGGGGTATGCACAGGGACACCAAGTGTGCCCCCAGTGCAGGACTTCAAAGCACCCGAAAGTGCTCCCGCCCAGCCCCAATACACATTATCCTGTCTGGGGAGGTGGTCACACCTCCCTGGGACAGGAAACCTATTGTCCAGGCCTCCCCTGCCGGAGTTTCGTCCAGCAGCAGGAGGCCAGACTCATGTCTGTGGCAGCAGCATCCATTTTGTGATGCCAGGGCTTTAGAAAGAAGTTACCGGGCTAGCCAGAGTTAACATGTCTTTCCCTCTAGAAGGGTGGAATGCTACCCCCGCCGCCAGAATTGGCGGGGGGTAGTATTCCAAGATGTTTGACACCAAACACGACATGTTTAGGTGCAGCCATTCCAAAGTTAGCATTTAACGCGAGGTTATAATGCGCTTAAGAGTATATGGTCAGGCTGCACTACAAACAGCATCAGAGAAGGGTCTCCGAACACTGCAGAGGGGCCCTGCTCATGCAGGGAGCACCCTCTCACATAGGAACCACGCACTCTGCCTTCAGGATTGATAAGGCCTGCCTTAGGAGTGACTTATAGGTTTATATGTGTGTATGTATTTAGTGATATAGGTAACCTATATCACAATAAAGGGTGCATGCACCACCTTACCCAGGCTGCAGTAGCAGACCTGTGGTGTCAGTTTGGATGGCCTTCCAGGGGTGGCATAATACATGCTGCAGCCCCTGGTAGGCCTCTGAGGTACCTATGCCCTTGGTACATAGTATACCATATACTAGGGACTTATAAGGGCACTCCAGATTCCAATCAGTGATGTGCCTAAGGCACATGGAAACCATTTTAGAGAGAAAGCAGATAGACTGGGGCCCTGAATAGCAGGATCCCAGTCCAACTAAGTCATAAACCAGCAAAACACCATAAAAAAAGTGGGGGCAACCATATAGTCAGATTCCACCTTCCTACACAGCGACGCATCCAGGCTCCAGACGCAGGTCCAGCGAGGCATCCAGGCTCCAGACGCAGGTCCAGCGACGCATCCAGGCTCCAGGTGCAGGTCCAGCGAGGCATCCAGGCTCTCATCCTGGTCATCCTGGATGTTGGGTGGCTTGAGGGGGTTGTTGATGTGTGCTGCACTTGGCTCTGGCTGCTCCATTCTGCCTTACATTGTATTTTTTGCCTATTTTCTATTGGAGGTCGACTGATAGGCTAATTTTTCCATTAAAGGCAAAAAAAACTCACATTAGGCTGACTAATGTGTGCTTTTTTGCCGCTAATGGGCCCTTCGTTGGTTTTCGCCTGCTAAACCGGAATTCCTATCGCCATCATGCTAATGTTAGCGGCAGTTTTCACCGCTGATCCCTGAAGCTATCGCCATGTAGCGACGTCTTGTACATACGTTGCTAACAAGGCGATAGTTTTCAGTGGTACACAGCGGTAAGAAAACTGCCGCTAACTAGCGTTAGTGGTAGTTTTCGACAGTCCTTGTGCATATGCCCCAAAGTGTGGTGCACTCCCAGGCCGTCAATGAGAGCCGGAAACAGCGGGCATCGCTTGCATCGAGTTTCCAACAACGGCATTCCTAACACCACTCACATTAGGAGGCAAAGCAATATCTCAGCCCTCAGTTAACAATTGTATCATGGAATTTAGCAGGCCTCAAGAAAATCACTGAGGATAATTCAGCTCTTGACTACCTTTACACAGGAGACATCCTGGGGCAGATTTACAAGGAACTGGCGCATCTGCATAGATTCGTCAGTTTGCTTGTGCCAGCGTAAAATGTCCTTGCGCCACCATGTATGCGCTGTATTTACAATACAGTGCTCCATGGCGCAAGGATTAACAGATGCGTCAGAAATTCTGATGCATCTGTTGACTTAAAAGTCACGCATTGCTGGAGTTGTGTCGCAACTCCAGCAATATATTTTGAGGCCTGTACTTACTGTACCGCGTCACTCCTTACGCCTGCTCCAAGCAGGCGTAAGGTTTTGATGCAGTGGCGTCCTAAAAGTGGCGCAGCTAAATCTTGTAGATTTCACTGCGTCACTTTTATGAGGCCTTCCTGTGTGGGAATGCCCACCCTGCATACATTATACCTGACGCAGGTATAATGTGATGCAGGGCTTTACAACGTGACGCATCTCCCTAGATGCGTCACGTTGTAAGTAGATCGCATTGTTTGCGCCGCTGTTGCGTCAAAAAAAGTGACGCAATGGCGGCACAAGGAGGCGCAAGGGGCTTGTAAATCTGCCCCCCTATGTTTTCATGAGGCCTGGGCCACAGGAACAACCCTACTGCCAGGCTACTGATTTCACTCCCCAGCAATAAAACGCAACATCTTTGGCCGGCCGTCAAGAGGGCTTACAGTTTATGTAAAACATAATCAGAAAATAGAGGCTACTGCATTTGCCACACAAACACTTCAAGCACTGCTCATCAAGGGCCTAAAATATAATCTCAAACCAGTCTCACTGCTGCTAATTAACTACTATGTCAACGCTGCACAGCTTCAGAAAAAACAGGCCTTAGAAGTCTTAACCACTACAACTGAAGATCTGTTAAATGAATACTATTCTCATACGCCAATCTTGGCTGGAGACTTTAACACCAGGACCCTGGCTATCAAAACAAAACAACCAGCCCAAACTCAGAGGCCACTAAAGAGCCTCCTTAAAAGTCACAATCTAGTCTCTTTGCAAACTGTAAAAACAAGGGAGCTGCAATGCGACATTCTTCCCGCATCCAGGAATATATCGACTGTTGATCATATGTTTATCAGTGAATCTTTGACACCCAAACCCTGCACTTTTGAAGTCGATGACTGGGCAGAAAGTGACCATAGACCTTTGTGAGCGATCCTGCAAGTAGACACTAAGGACAACCCCAATTACTCTCTCTGGGCGAACCAACTGGGGAAGAACGACATAAAGTCCTCCCCAGAATTAAATGGAAGGATAACCTCGGAGAAAAGTTATACAACTGGAATTCATTAAAAGAGTTTGCTGACACGCCACTTAGCGCACTCCCACTATTGGAGCATTGGGACGAGCTCGTGGCTGACCTTCGCACTGCCCTGGGGGGACCGGCACTGGCCCCAAGAAAACAGCCTCTCAAACATCTTCTAAGGAACTGGCTACAAGCTTGCGTTATCTTCGAAGAGCCCTAGCAGCCAATGGACAAGGCAACAAAAACATCTCACCACAAATGGTCACCACATACCAAGCAGCCCATAGAGAGATCATCAAGAAAATTGAGGAAAAATGACTCAAGATATTTACCATTCTACAAGAGTGAAATCATTCCCACTTATGAAAGCACGTAAATAGCCTCAGCAACTCCGCCAAGACCAAGGAAAACGGTGTGGCAGAAAGGGAGTGGACTGCCTATGCTAAGCTCCTGTACATGGATGATCAGGTGAATGAAATAATGTCCAACCAAACAGGTTTGGCATTAAATCACCACGCACAATCAATCTCCCTCTTCATAGAAGCCACCGTCACAACCGCAATATGAAAAAATGAGGCGAGACGAGGTCCCTTGACCCAATGGTATTCATGCATCAGTACAATATTTTTGGGCTGGGATACTGACACCACTCTACAATCACGCTTTCACCACCGGCACAATCCCAAACTCATGGAGAAGGGCCATTCTCTTCCCAATCTGTAACAAGCATTTACAATGCAATAGGTCTCGCAACTGCGAGCTTTAGAGCTATTGGTATTGTAAATGGCAATGCTCTTTGAAAAATTAACAGGTATTGTAATTTCTAATAGTAATTTTCCACCAGTACCATAACTACCACTATTATTATTACTATCACCACAGAGTAGTAATAGTAATAATTGTAGTGGTGGTTATGGTACTTGTGAGTGGTTGTAGCGGTGGTGGTATTGGTACTGGTGGTGTTAGTGGTGGTGGTACTGGTGGTCTACGTGGATTTTATTTCATTACTTATGCTACTGCTGGAATATTTTTAACAAAAAAATACAAAAACTAACAAACATTATCATTTGCAACGCCAAAAGCTCAAACTTTTAGTAATGCCAGCCCTATTGCATTGCAAATGCTTGTTTTATGTTGCAGGCATGAGGTGCATCATCTACTTCCCAAAATTCAATCTTAGATTTGTAGACACTCGTAACAGTTCTATGGTAGGAGACAGTTGTTCAGCCAGTGTAAGGCTAATAGCTCACACAACTTTGCATTTTGATACCTGAAGTTTTAAATTACAATAAATGTAGTAGACCTCAGGCAGGAGACTTGAGTTACCAGTAACTGTGGAAAGAGCAATAACTTTAGAAACTGGTGCTTTATTTCACCTTTTCCGTGGTGTGAAGGTTATGTAACTGTTTTATTGCGTTCGAATGGGCACAATGGGGCTTATTTACAAGTCCCTTGCACTGTAGGTGCTTCACTTTTGTGTGGGAAAAAGTGACACAGCGGCGGCGCAAGGGACTTGTAAATAAGCCACAATGTCCTGTTTCTCTTGCTCTAAAGCAGCTTTGCTGACCTGGTTCTCAGGCTCTACAACGGCTCTGCTGACCTGGTTCTCTGGCTCCAAAGCACCTCTGCTGACCTGGTTTCTCTGCCTCTAGAGCAGCTCTGCTGACCTGGTTCTCTGCCTCTAGAGTAGCTCTGCTGACCTGGTTCTTAGGCTCTAGAGCAGCTCTGCTGACCTGGTTCTCTGGCTCTACAACGCCTCTGCTGACCTGGTTCTCTGGCTCTAAAGCAGCTCTGCTGACCTGGTTCTCTGGCTGTAAAGCAGCTCTGCTGACCTGGTTCTCTGGCTCTAAAGCAGCTCTGCTGACTTGGTTCTCTGGCTCTAAAGCAGCTCTGCTGACCTGGTTCTTAGGCTCTAGAGCAGCTCTGCTGACCTGGTTCTCTGGCTCTAAAGCAGCTCTGCTGACCTGGTTCTCTGGCTCTAAAGCAGCTCTGCTGACCTGGTTCTCTCCCTCTAAAGCAGCTCTGCTGACCTGGTTCTCTGGCTCTACAGCAGCTCTGCTGACCTGGTTCTCTGGCTCTAGAGCAGCTCTGCTGACCTGGTTCTCTGGCTCTAGAGCAGCTCTGCTGACCTGGTTCTATGGCTCTAAAGCAGCTCTGCTGACCTGGTTCTCTGGCTCTAAAGCAGCTCTGCTGACCCGGTTCTCTCCCTCTAAAGCAGCTCTGCTGACCTGGTTTCTCTGGCTCTATAGCAGCTCTGCTGACCTTGTTCTCTGGCTCTAGAGCAGCTCTGCTGAACTGGTTCTTAGGCTCTAGAGCAGCTCTGCTGACCTGGTTCTCTGGCTTTGAAGCAGCTCTGCTGACCTGGTTCTCTGGCTCTAGAGCAGCTCTGCTGACCTGGTTCTCTGGCTCTACAACAGCTCTGCTGACCTGGTTCTCTGGCTATAAAGCATCTCTACTGACCTGGTTCTATGGCTCTAAAGCAGCTCTGCTGACCTGGTTCTCTGGCTCTAGAGCAGTTCTGCTGACCTGGTTCTCTGGCTCTAAAGCAGCTCTGCTGACCTGGTTCTCTGGCTCTAAAGCAGCTCTGCTGACCTGGTTTCTCTGGCTCTACAGCAGCTCTGCTGACCTGGTTCTATGCCTCTAGAGCAGCTCTGCTGGCCTGGTTCTTAGGCTCTAGAGCAGCTCTGCTGACCTGGTTCTCTGGCTCTAAAGCAGCTCTGCTGACCCGGTTCTTAGGCTCTAGAGCAGCTCTGCTGACCCGGTTCTCTGGCTCTACAACGCCTCTGCTGACCAGGTTCTCTGGCTCTAAAGCAGCTCTGCTGACCTGGTTCTCTGGCTCTAAAGCAGCTCTGCTGACCTGGTTCGAATGGGCACAATGGGGCTTATTTACAAGTCCCTTGCACTGTAGGTGCTTCACTTTTGTGTGGGAAAAAGTGACACAGCGGTGGCGCAAGGGACTTGTAAATAAGCCACAATGTCCTGTTTCTCTTGCTCTAAAGCAGCTTTGCTGACCTGGTTCTCAGGCTCTACAACGGCTCTGCTGACCTGGTTCTCTGGCTCCAAAGCACCTCTGCTGACCTGGTTTCTCTGCCTCTAGAGCAGCTCTGCTGACCTGGTTCTCTGCCTCTAGAGTAGCTCTGCTGACCTGGTTCTTAGGCTCTAGAGCAGCTCTGCTGACCTGGTTCTCTGGCTCTACAACGCCTCTGCTGACCTGGTTCTCTGGCTCTAAAGCAGCTCTGCTGACCTGGTTCTCTGGCTGTAAAGCAGCTCTGCTGACCTGGTTCTCTGGCTCTAAAGCAGCTCTGCTGACCTGGTTCTCTCCCTCTAAAGCAGCTCTGCTGACCTGGTTTCTCTGCCTCTAGAGCAGCTCTGCTGACCTGGTTCTCTGCTTCTAGAGCAGCTCTGCTGACCTGGTTCTTAGGCTCTAGAGCAGCTCTGCTGACCTGGTTCTCTGGCTCTAAAGCAGCTCTGCTGACCTGGTTCTCTGGCTCTAAAGCAGCTCTGCTGACCTGGTTCTCTCCCTCTAAAGCAGCTCTGCTGACCTGGTTCTCTGGCTCTACAGCAGCTCTGCTGACCTGGTTCTCTGGCTCTAGAGCAGCTCTGCTGACCTGGTTCTCTGGCTCTAGAGCAGCTCTGCTGACCTGGTTCTATGGCTCTAAAGCAGCTCTGCTGACCTGGTTCTCTGGCTCTAAAGCAGCTCTGCTGACCCGGTTCTCTCCCTCTAAAGCAGCTCTGCTGACCTGGTTTCTCTGGCTCTATAGCAGCTCTGCTGACCTGGTTCTCTGGCTATAGAGCAGCTCTGCTGACCTGGTTCTTAGGCTCTAGAGCAGCTCTGCTGACCTGGTTCTCTGGCTTTGAAGCAGCTCTGCTGACCTGGTTCTCTGGCTCTAGAGCAGCTCTGCTGACCTGGTTCTCTGGCTCTACAACAGCTCTGCTGACCTGGTTCTCTGGCTATAAAGCATCTCTACTGACCTGGTTCTATGGCTCTAAAGCAGCTCTGCTGACCTGGTTCTCTGGCTCTAGAGCAGTTCTGCTGACCTGGTTCTCTGGCTCTAAAGCAGCTCTGCTGACCTGGTTCTCTGGCTCTAAAGCAGCTCTGCTGACCTGGTTTCTCTGGCTCTACAGCAGCTCTCCTGACCTGGTTCTATGCCTCTAGAGCAGCTCTGCTGGCCTGGTTCTTAGGCTCTAGAGCAGCTCTGCTGACCTGGTTCTCTGGCTCTAAAGCAGCTCTGCTGACCCGGTTCTTAGGCTCTAGAGCAGCTCTGCTGACCCGGTTCTCTGGCTCTACAACACCTCTGCTGACCAGGTTCTCTGGCTCTAAAGCAGCTTTGCTGACCTGGTTCTCTGGCTCTAAAGCAGCTCTGCTGACCTGGTTCTATGGCTCTAGAGCAGCTCTGCTGACCTGGTTCTCTGGCTCTAAAGCAGCTCTGCTGACCTGGTTCTCTCCCTCTAAAGCAGCTCTGCTCACCTGGTTCTCTCCCTCTAAAGCAGCTCTGCTGACCTGGTTTCTCTGCCTCTAGAGCAGCTCTGCTGACCTGGTTCTCTGCCTCTAGAGCAGCTCTGCTGACCTGCTTCTTAGGCTCTAGAGCAGCTCTGCTGACCTGGTTCTCTGGCTCTACAATGCCTCTGCTGACCTGGTTCTCTGGCTCTAAAGCAGCTCTGCTGACCTGGTTCTCTGGCTCTAAAGCAGCTCTGCTGACCTGGTTTCTCTGCCTCTAGAGCAGCTCTGCTGACCTGGTTCTCTGCCTCTAGAGCAGCTCTGCTGACCTGGTTCTTAGGCTCTAGAGCAGCTCTGCTGACCTGGTTCTTAGGCTCTAGAGCAGCTCTGCTGACCTGGTTCTCTGGCTCTAGAGCAGCTCTGCTGACCTGGTTCTCTGGCTCTAGAGCAGATCTGCTGACCTGGTTCTCTGGCTCTAGAGCAGCTCTGCTGACCTAGTTCTCTCCCTCTAAAGCAGCTCTGCTGACCTGGTTTCTCTGGCTCTACAGCAGCTCTGCTGACCTGGTTCTCTGGCTCTAGAGCAGCTCTGCTGACCTGGTTCTTAGGCTCTAGAGCAGCTCTGCTGACCTGGTTCTCTGGCTTTGAAGCAGCTCTGCTGACCTGGTTCTCTGGCTCTAGAGCAGCTCTGCTGACCTGGTTCTCTGGCTCTACAACGGCTCTGCTGACCTGGTTCTCTGGCTCTAAAGCAGCTCTACTGACCTGGTTCTATGGCTCTAAAGCAGCTCTGCTGACCTGGTTCTCTAACTCTAGAGCAGCTCTGCTGACCTGGTTCTCTGGCTCTAAAGCAGCTCTGCTGACCTGGTTCTCTGGCTCTAAAGCAGCTCTGCTGACCTGGTTTCTGTGGCTCTACAGCAGCTCTGCTGTCCTGGTTTCTCTGGCTCTACAGCAGCTCAGCTGACCTTGTTCTCTGCCTCTAGAGCAGCTCTGCTGGCCTGCTTCTTAGGCTCTAGAGCAGTTCTGCTGACCTGGTTCTCTGGCTCTAAAGCAGCTCTGCTGACTTGGTTCTCTGGCTCTAAAGCAGCTCTGCTAACCTGGTTTCTCTGGCTCTACAGCAGCTCTGCTGACCTGGTTTCTCTGGCTCTACAGCAGCTCAGCTGACCTTGTTCTCTGCCTCTAGAGCAGCTCTGCTGGCCTGGCTCTTAGGCTCTAGAGCAGCTCTGCTGACCTGGTTCTCTGGCTCTAAAGCAGCTCTGCTGACCTGGTTCTTAGGCTCTAGAGCAGCTCTGCTGACCTGGATCTCTGGCTCTACAACGCCTCTGCTGACTTGGTTCTCTGGCTCTAAAGCAGCTCTGTTGACCTGGTTCTCTGGCTCTTAAGCAGCTCTGCTGACCTGGTTCTCTGGCTCTAGAGCAGCTCTGCTGACCTGGTTCTCTGGCTCTAAAGCAGCTCTGCTGACCTAGCTCTAAAGCAGCTCTGCTGACCGGGTTCTCTCCCTCTAAAGCAGCTCTGCTGACCTGGTTTCTCTGCCTCTAGAGCAGCTCTGCTGACCTGGTTCTCTGCCTCTAGAGCAGCTCTGCTGACCTGTTTCTTAGGCTCTAGAGCAGCTCTGCTGACCTGGTTCTCTGGCTCTACAACACCTCTGCTGACCTGGTTCTCTGGCTCTAAAGCAGCTCTGCTGACCTGGTTCTCTGGCTCTAAAGCAGCTCTGCTGACCTGGTTCTCTGGCTCTAGAGCAGCTCTGCTGACCTGGTTCTCTGGCTCTAAAGCAGCTCTGCTGACCTGGTTCTCTCCCTCTAAAGCAGCTCTGCTGACCTGGTTTCTCTGCCTCTAGAGCAGCTCTGCTGACCTGGTTCTCTGTCTCTAGAGCAGCTCTGGTGACCTGGTTCTTAGGCTCTAGAGCAGCTCTGCTGACCTGGTTCTGGCTCTAAAGCAGCTCTGCTGACCTGGTTCTCTGGCTCTAAAGCAGCTCTGCTGACCTGGTTCTCTCCCTCTAAAGCAGCTCTGCTGACCTGGTTCTCTGGCTCTAGAGCAGCTCTGCTGACCTGGTTCTCTGGCTCTAGAGCAGCTCTGCTGACCTGGTTCTCTGGCTCTAAAGCAGCTCTGCTGACCTGGTTCTCTGGATCTAGAGCAGCTCTACTGACCTGGTTCTCTCCCTCTAAAGCAGCTCTGCTGACCTGGTTTCTCTGGCTCTACAGCATCTCTGCTGACCTGGTTATCTGCCTCTAGAGCAGCTCTGCTGACCTGGTTCTTTGGCTCTAGAGCAGCTCTGCTGACCTGGTTCTCTGGCTTTGAAGCAGCTCTGCTGACCTGGTTCTCTGGCTCTAGAGCAGCTCTGCTGACCTGGTTCTCTGGCTCTACAACAGCTCTGCTGACCTGGTTCTCTGGCTCTAGAGCAGCTCTGCTGACCTGGTTCTCTGGCTCTAAAGCAGCTCTGCTGACCTAGCTCTAAAGCAGCTCTGCTGACCGGGTTCTCTCCCTCTAAAGCAGCTCTGCTGACCTGGTTTCTCTGCCTCTAGAGCAGCTCTGCTGACCTGGTTCTCTGCCTCTAGAGCAGCTCTGCTGACCTGTTTCTTAGGCTCTAGAGCAGCTCTGCTGACCTGGTTCTCTGGCTCTACAACACCTCTGCTGACCTGGTTCTCTGGCTCTAAAGCAGCTCTGCTGACCTGGTTCTCTGGCTCTAAAGCAGCTCTGCTGACCTGGTTCTCTGGCTCTAGAGCAGCTCTGCTGACCTGGTTCTCTGGCTCTAAAGCAGCTCTGCTGACCTGGTTCTCTCCCTCTAAAGCAGCTCTGCTGACCTGGTTTCTCTGCCTCTAGAGCAGCTCTGCTGACCTGGTTCTCTGTCTCTAGAGCAGCTCTGGTGACCTGGTTCTTAGGCTCTAGAGCAGCTCTGCTGACCTGGTTCTGGCTCTAAAGCAGCTCTGCTGACCTGGTTCTCTGGCTCTAAAGCAGCTCTGCTGACCTGGTTCTCTCCCTCTAAAGCAGCTCTGCTGACCTGGTTCTCTGGCTCTAGAGCAGCTCTGCTGACCTGGTTCTCTGGCTCTAGAGCAGCTCTGCTGACCTGGTTCTCTGGCTCTAAAGCAGCTCTGCTGACCTGGTTCTCTGGATCTAGAGCAGCTCTACTGACCTGGTTCTCTCCCTCTAAAGCAGCTCTGCTGACCTGGTTTCTCTGGCTCTACAGCATCTCTGCTGACCTGGTTCTCTGCCTCTAGAGCAGCTCTGCTGACCTGGTTCTTAGGCTCTAGAGCAGCTCTGCTGACCTGGTTCTCTGGCTTTGAAGCAGCTCTGCTGACCTGGTTCTCTGGCTCTAGAGCAGCTGTGCTGACCTGGTTCTCTGGCTCTACAACAGCTCTGCTGACCTGGTTCTATGGCTCTAAAGCAGCTCTGCTGACCTGGTTCTCTGGCTCTAGAGCAGTTCTGTTGACCTGGTTCTCTGGCTCTAAAGCAGCTCTGCTGACCTGGTTCTCTGGCTCTAAAGCAGCTCTGCTGACCTGGTTTCTCTGGCTCTACAGCAGCTCTGCTGACCTGGTTTCTCTGGCTCTACAGCAGCTCTGCTGACCTGGTTCTATGCCTCTAGAGCAGCTCTGCTGGCCTGGTTCTTAGGCTCTAGAGCAGCTCTGCTGACCTGGTTCTCTGGCTCTAAAGCAGCTCTGCTGACCCGGTTCTTAGGCTGTAGAGCAGCTCTGCTGACCTGGTTCTCTGGCTCTACAACGCCTCTGCTGACCAGGTTCTCTGGCTCTAAAGCAGCTCTGCTGACCTGGTTCTCTGGCTCTAAAGCAGCTCTGCTGACCTGGTTCTATGGCTCTAGAGCAGCTCTGCTGACCTGGTTCTCTGGCTCTAAAGCAGCTCTGCTGACCTGGTTCTCTCCCTCTAAAGCAGCTCTGCTCACCTGGTTCTCTCCCTCTAAAGCAGCTCTGCTGACCTGGTTTCTCTGCCTCTAGAGCAGCTCTGCTGACCTGGTTCTCTGCCTCTAGAGCAGCTCTGCTGACCTGGTTCTTAGGCTCTAGAGCAGCTCTGCTGACCTGGTTCTCTGGCTCTACAATGCCTCTGCTGACCTGGTTCTCTGGCTCTAAAGCAGCTCTGCTGACCTGGTTCTCTGGCTCTAAAGCAGCTCTGCTGACCTGGTTTCTCTGCCTCTAGAGCAGCTCTGCTGACCTGGTTCTCTGCCTCTAGAGCAGCTCTGCTGACCTGGTTCTCTGCCTCTAGAGCAGCTCTGCTGACCTGGTTCTTACGCTCTAGAGCAGCTCTGCTGACCTGGTTCTCTGGCTCTAGACCACCTCTGCTGACGTGGTTCTCTGGCTCTAGACCACCTCTGCTGACCTGGTTCTCTGGCTCTAAAGCAGCTCTGCTGACCTGGTTCTCTCCCTCTGAAGCAGCTCTGCTGACCTGGTTTCTCTGGCTCTACAGCAGCTCTGCTGACCTGGTTCTCTGGCTCTAGAGCAGCTCTGCTGACCTGGTTCTTAGGCTCTAGAGCAGCTCTGCTGACCTGGTTCTCTGGCTTTGAAGCAGCTCTGCTGACCTGGTTCTCTGGCTCTAGAGCAGCTCTGCTGACCTGGTTCTCTGGCTCTACAACGGCTCTGCTGACCTGGTTCTCTGGCTCTAGAGCAGCTCTACTGACCTGGTTCTATGGCTCTAAAGCAGCTCTGCTGACCTGGTTCTCTAACTCTAGAGCAGCTCTGCTGACCTGGTTCTCTGGCTCTAAAGCAGCTCTGCTGACCTGGTTCTCTGGCTCTAAAGCAGCTCTGCTGACCTGGTTTCTGTGGCTCTACAGCAGCTCTGCTGTCCTGGTTTCTCTGGCTCTACAGCAGCTCAGCTGACCTTGTTCTCTGCCTCTAGAGCAGCTCTGCTGGCCTGCTTCTTAGGCTCTAGAGCAGTTCTGCTGACCTGGTTCTCTGGCTCTAAAGCAGCTCTGCTGACCTGGTTCTCTGGCTCTAAAGCAGCTCTGCTAACCTGGTTTCTCTGGCTCTACAGCAGCTCTGCTGACCTGTTTTCTCTGGCTCTACAGCAGCTCAGCTGACCTTGTTCTCTGCCTCTAGAGCAGCTCTGCTGGCCTGGCTCTTAGGCTCTAGAGCAGCTCTGTTGACCTGGTTCTCTGGCTCTAAAGCAGCTCTGCTGACCTGGTTCTTAGGCTCTAGAGCAGCTCTGCTGACCTGGTTCTCTGGCTCTACAACGCCTCTGCTGACTTGGTTCTCTGGCTCTAAAGCAGCTCTGTTGACCTGGTTCTCTGGCTCTTAAGCAGCTCTGCTGACCTGGTTCTCTGGCTCTAGAGCAGCTCTGCTGACCTGGTTCTCTGGCTCTAAAGCAGCTCTGCTGACCTAGCTCTAAAGCAGCTCTGCTGACCGGGTTCTCTCCCTCTAAAGCAGCTCTGCTGACCTGGTTTCTCTGCCTCTAGAGCAGCTCTGCTGACCTGGTTCTCTGCCTCTAGAGCAGCTCTGCTGACCTGTTTCTTAGGCTCTAGAGCAGCTCTGCTGACCTGGTTCTCTGGCTCTACAACACCTCTGCTGACCTGGTTCTCTGGCTCTAAAGCAGCTCTGCTGACCTGGTTCTCTGGCTCTAAAGCAGCTCTGCTGACCTGGTTCTCTGGCTCTAGAGCAGCTCTGCTGACCTGGTTCTCTGGCTCTAAAGCAGCTCTGCTGACCTGGTTCTCTCCCTCTAAAGCAGCTCTGCTGACCTGATTTCTCTGCCTCTAGAGCAGCTCTGCTGACCCGGTTCTCTGTCTTTAGAGCAGCTCTGCTGACCTGGTTCTTAGGCTCTAGAGCAGCTCTGCTGACCTGGTTCTCAGGCTCTAAAGCAGCTCTGCTGACCTGGTTCTCTGGCTCTAAAGCAGCTCTGCTGACCTGGTTCTCTCCCTCTAAAGCAGCTCTGCTGACCTGGTTCTATGGCTCCAGAGCAGCTCTGCTGACCTGGTTCTCTGCCTCTAGAGCAGCTCTGCTGACCTGGTTCTCTGGCTCTAAAGCAGCTCTGCTGACCTGGTTCTCTGGATCTAGAGCAGCTCTGCTGACCTGGTTCTTAGGCTCTAGAGCAGCTCTGCTGACCTGGTTCTCTCTGCTGACCTGGTTCTCTGGCTCTAAAGCAGCACTGCTGACCTGGTTCTTTCCTCTAAAGCAGCTGTGCTGACCTGGTTTCTCTGGCTCTACAGCATCTCTGCTGACCTGGTTCTCTGGCTCTAGAGCAGCTCTGCTGACCTGGTTCTTAGGCTCTAGGGCAGCTCTGCTGACCTGGTTCTCTCTGCTGACCTGGTTCTCTGGCTCTAAAGCAGCACTGCTGACCTGGTTCTTTCCCTCTAAAGCAGCTGTGCTGACCTGGTTTCTCTGGCTCTACAGCATCTCTGCTGACCTGGTTCTCTGGCTCTAGAGCAGCTCTGCTGACCTGGTTCTTAGGCTCTAGGGCAGCTCTGCTGACCTGGTTCTCTGGCTCTACAACGGCTCTGCTGACCTGGTTCTCTGGCTCTAAAGCAGCTCTGCTGACCTGGTTCTATGTCTCTAAAGCAGCTCTGCTGACTTTGTTCTCTGGCTCTAGAGCAGCTCTGCTGACCTGGTTCTCTGGCTCTAAAGCAGCTCTGCTGACCTGGTTCTCTCCCTCTAATGCAGCTATGCTGACCTGGTTTCTCTGGCTCGACAGCAGCTCTGCTGACCTGGTTCTCTGGCTCTAGAGCAGCTCTGCTGACCTGGTTCTCTGTCTCTAGAGCAGCTCTGCTGACCTGGTTCTCTGGCTCTAAAGCAGCTCTGCTGACCTGGTTCTCTGGCTCTTAAGCAGCTCTGCTGACCTGGTTCTCTCCCTCTAAAGCAGCTCTGCTGACCTGGTTTCTCTGGCTCTAAAGCAGCGCTGCTGACCTGGTTCTCTCCCTCTAAAGCAGCTCTGCTGACCTGGTTTCTCTGGCTCTACAGCAGCTCTGCTGACCTGGTTCTCTGGCTCTAGAGCAGCTCTGCTGACCTGGTTCTTAGGCTCTAGAGAAGCTCTGCTGACCTGGTTCTATGGCTCTAAAGCAGCTCTGCTCTGGCAGGACAGAGTGCGGGGCAGAGTGAAAGGCAGGGTGAAGCAAGAATATGAGTATAGGTGGGAAGACAGAGCGCAACTGAAGAACATGAGGATTAGTGTTAGGACAGAGTGCGGGGCAGAGGAACAGGCACCTAAAGTTAAAAACATGAGGATAAGTGGCAGGACAGTGTGGGGCAGAGGAACAGGCACGGCGAGTTAAAAACCTGAGGATAAGTGGCAGGATAGAGTGCGGGGCAGATAAAAAGCACGCCGAGGCAAGAACAATACTGTTGTGTGTTGAGGCAACAAAAGCGAAAAAAAGCAAAGTAAATAACATGCGGCACAAAGTTCTTGATATGCTGAAGCGCTGAAATGTATGTGTCTGCCTTGTATAGTTGCATCGCGCAGTGAAACTGAAACCTAAATCAAGGTGGGAGCGTGTGAAAGCTTACATCGCTCGAGAGGAGTCGCTGTGCGCGTTCACATCGACTGTCCGGGCGCGTGCACTGTCCTTTCTCCCTTCGACACAGAAACCGACGACAATAGGTCTCGCCAAGGCGTGCAGCGCATGCGCTGCATCGCAAGGCGAGACCTAAAAAGGGTGACCACTCAAATCTGGCAAATTACTGACTTATGGTCCTTCTAAATTTAGAAGCAAAGTCCTGCACATGAATCCTGCTGGAATACTTGGAGGCCTAGGTGAGGGAAAACAGCATTCCTCAACACTTTCAATCAGGTTTTAGGCCGGTAACTCGACTACATTACTGAACTAGCATTCTTGTCGCACCAAGCAACACAGAGAAAACCACCACCGTTGTTTAGCTGTTTTGTCAACTACGGCACAGCTTTTGATAGAGTGATACGGGGCACTCTGTGGGAAAAATTACCAGTTTAGGTGGTCCCCCCCTGCTTCTTAAAGCAATAACATCTTTATACCAGGGGACCTGGGTCCAGATCAAAACAGGCCATAACAACACAGTCCCAACCAACAATGGACTCAAACTGAATGAAGTCAGCAATCAAGGAGGCAAACTCCTGTCATAGTTGGAGGGAGCAGAGGCAGAGATGGGTAAGAATTGTTAGGTCGCACATGGTTGACCCTGAGTAATTGAATACCACGAAAGTGCAAGTGTTTGCACAATATCTTATCTTATCTTATCTTATCAAGTATTTGTAGAGCGCACGTACACCGGTTGGTTTCTTGGCGCTGATTGCTAGGGAATTGGCCAACCTGGAGACAGATCATTCAAAAGCTTGGATAAAGAGCCAGGTTTTGAGGCTCTTCTTGAAACTCAGTAAGCTAGCGCTTGACCTGATTTCCAGGGGGATGGAGTTCCATAGACGGGGGGCAAGAGTTGCAAACCTGCAACCCCCTTGGCGCTTTAGCTTAAAGGTAGGGACCATCAGCAGTTGGAGCTGTGCCGAACGGAGGTTGCGTGAAGGAGTGTAGCGGGAGATAAGATTGTTTATGAATTTAGGGCTCTGGCCGTTCAGAGATTTGAACACCAGACAGCCCACTTTAAAGATGCAGCGCTGGGGAATGGGGAGCCAGTGCAGTTTCCTAAGAAGGGGGGATGCATGTTGCCATCTGGGTTGTTTATATACCAGTCTGGCTGCTTGGTTCTGAACCATTTGCAACTGTTTAGTAAGGCCAAGTGGTAGACCAAGGTATGTTGCATTGGCATAGTCTAAGCGTGATATTACCAACGCCATCAGCACCTGTACCAGAGCTGCCTGAGTCAGAAGCCTACTTATCTTCCTAATTTTGCGCAGCTGGAGGAAACAAGAGGAAATAACGGTACCTACATGCGATTTTAAGGAGAGGTCATTACCAATGGTGACCCCTAGACTTTTCACTGAGGGTGAGGGAACTGGGGGGGGGGCCTAATTCGTTTGGCCAGTACTGTGGGCCCCAGTGGTTATGGGCGCCACCTGTCAGGACCAGTTCGGTTTTACCTGGATTTAATTTTAAGTGGTTGTGGTTCATCCAATGACGGATGAATGTCATAGTGGATTGAAAATCAGAGATTGACTGGGGAGAGTTGTCGATAGTAAACATAAGTTGGAGGTCGTCGGCATAGTTGAAGGTGTCCACCCTTCTTTCCTTCAGACATCTAATCAGAGGGAGAAGATAGAGGTTGAATAGGTGCGGAGAGAGCGCAGAGCCCTGAGGGACCCCGCAAGTGGTTTTAAGTTTAGGGACAGTGAACTGGCCAATACGGACTGCCTGAGTGCGATTTTCCAGGAAGGAAATCATCCATTTAAGGGCGAGGCCCTGAATGCCTGCCTCTCTGACACGGTCTGCCAGTATATTGTGGTCGACCGTGTCAAATGCGGCCGAGAGATCTAACAGCACCAGGGCCTGAGGAGTACCTTTGTCCGCCTTTTCTCGTAAGGAGTCCAGAACTGCCAATATGACAGTTTCTGTGGAGTGGGCTGGACGGAAGCCCACTTGGCGTGGGTCAAGGAACTCGGATTGTTCCAGAAAATTGGACATGCATTTAGCAACGTGGGCTTCGAGTAACTTGGCCAGATAGGGGAGCAAAGAGATTGGGCGGTAGTTACCCAGCATCTTGGGGTCTGCACTAGGTTTCTTAAGGAGAGGGACCACTATAGCCTCCTTGAAGGAATTAGGTACAACGCCCTGGGACAATGAATTGTTAAGTAGTGCAAGGGCTGGGGCCGAGACGGTGGAGAAGGCTGTTTTTAAAATATGAGGGGGACATGGTCCATAGGGGAGCCAGATCTAACTTTTGCTAATAGGTCACCCAGGATAGCTGTGTCAACTGGCGGAAAGCAGTTAAGGGAGTGGGGGTTTCTGGGCAAGGGGGGGATAGCCTGTGGTGACGTATGGGAGGGGATACTGGCTTTGATATCGGCAATTTTATCAATGAAAAATTTGTTCAGGGAGTCGCAGAGATCCTGTGATGGGATGGGTTTACTAAGAGTTCTCTCAGGATTGGACAATTCGTCTACGATAGTGAAAATTTCTTTGGATTTATTGTTAGCGGTTAACATTCTTGAAGAAAAATGGGCTGCCTTAGCTAAGGAAATTGCCTTTTTGTATTCCTTCAGGGCCAGTAAATAGGTAGTTTTTTGGGCCAACGAATAGTCCAGCCTCCACTTTCTTTCAGATTGGCGGAGGGAGAGTTTCTGTTGTTTTAGATCGGGGGAAAACCACTTTTGCGCCTCATGGTGACGGGTCAGTCTGATTTGTTTAAATGGGGCATGTTCATTGCTAGCTGCTAGAAGCCAGGCCGAGATTTTCTCCACATGGAGGTTGACATCGGGCGTAGGGTGAGGAGCTGTGTTGACCAGCGTTGTGATAAATACGGAATTATCGATGGCACTCCATTTCCTCACCATACCCCCCCTGCAAGTAGGGATTTTACCGGTGGTCAGATGCAGTAGAGTGAATTTTATCAAGTGATGGTCAGACCAAATGCACAGTGTGACGGATAGATCAGATACCGCCAGGTTGGTGGTCCAAAGTTGGTCCAGGGTGTGACCTTTTAGGTGGGTGGCAGAAGAGATCTGCTGAGTGAAGTTCATGTCTTCCTCTATCTCAATACATTATACAACTACAGAAGCAAATATTCACTAAAAAGCTGGCGAGATTTGTGACAGATATTCAAACTCCCTCCCTGTCATGAGTAGAGATCAGGGTGCAGGAAATCACAGAGGTGATTAAACAACTTAAGGAAGGGAAAACGCTGGGCTCCAACGGCCTCCTGCTCGACTTTGTTAAAGGCATGGGTGGAATCTTAGGGAACCCATCAGACACAAGCTATATGGACCCAGAGAAGAAGGGAGACTCACGTTAGACCTGAGAACAACTGATAGAGTTCTTACATATAAACAAGGCAGACTAGTTGGAGGGTTGTGTCTTATGCAGGCCCAACTTTGATAATTACAGACACTAAAATCCTGGTGAAATTCCTTGAAATTGATTATATACAATAACCGATAATCTGATCCATCTACACCGATCAGGCTTTATGTCACGAAGGTCAACTTGGCACAATTGTGCGAATATCTCTCAAAAATACATACCATTCAAGAACCAGCCATGACCAAAAAAGCACTCAACTGACTGGAATCACCTTGTTTCTACTATATCCTTAAAGAAATGGGTTTTGGCTCTCAATTTAGGTCCTGAGTATCCCTTCTTTATACAAAATTGATAGATTGTGTGGGTGGTATGATGTCAGAGATTTTTTCACAAGGTATAGGCATGAGAAGCGTGTGTCTGAAGGATGTGTCCTTTCGCTCCTCTTTTTATTTGCACTGACTCTGGAGCCACAGGCGAACTGGGTGAGGGGCAATGCACAGATCAGGAGTTTTAATGATGAGTTATTAAATGCATCTCTTTGTCTTGTGGAGAAATACTTCAGTGTGCAGACTTCCTTCACCACAGGCATGACAAGGCAGTGTGTGAAGTACTGTGTCTCTGTTTTCTCTTTTCTCCCATTCCCCTTTCTGCGCTTCTACCGCTGGTCTCAACATAGTGCATGTAGTCATTGGTGTAGATGGTGTGAGATGGAAAAGAACATCACTTCAGTTGGATTTTGCACACAAGTTAGTGCCAACCTGTCAGTACAAGATGAATTTCAGCCACAATGGTATAAGTCCCTGAAATGTGCTATCTGCAAATTTGACTAGGTATCATAAAGTATAAATGGAAATAAGATGCCACACATTATTTTCATTTTGAAATGTTGCCTTTATTCTGTTTATAATTTTGAAGGTGTGATTTCAGTGGAGAAGAAAATGCTCAATAGGGATTTAAAATGAAACCACTAGAAACCATTCAGTGAGATGACCAACTCCCAGAGTTTTTGTTGTACCACTGGGAGGTATTACTTAAATAAGGGACGTCACACTATATGCTAAACATGGATCATTGAGAATGAAAAACAAGATAGGCGCATATAGGTTAGACTACATGACAGATACGTAAATGCAAAAATCATATCCTATTTTAAGAGTTTCACATGAAGCAATATTATCATTTAGATATTACATTGAAACATGGTAGATAGCGTTCATTATACCTTGCAATATTGGAAAACCTTAGGATCAAAGGGCTGCTTTTATTTGCCTGGGAGATGTCAATATACTGAGGTGCAGAACTTTCTTTTAGCATATTAGAACAATAATCTGGGCCATTACATATCTGTACTTCAGGAGCAGTTTGACTTGAACTTCTTGGGGGGCATATGAGAGAGAGCACAGCTGAAAGTCTGTATTATTGAATTACCCCAGGTTTCTGTTGAAAATATGCTATATCAGCCCATATTCCTTCTTGGGTTTGCAAGCACCTTAAGATGCTCTATGTAGTATAAATCACATGTCCTGTTTTTTTCCAGGGTCTTATGATCTCATATTCTGGAGACCCTCATTCACGTTAAGCATACGGTGCGGTATATGTTGATTCTCCGCTCTGTTGGTAAAGTGAATAGCATCATCATTGGGTCTTTTATCACTAGAGTGCTCGGTTCTCCAAGTGATCTCCGTACCTCCACCCATGGACACTACTGCATGGGTAGTGTCCAGTGATGGGTATCAGACTCCACGTGTTTGTTACAGCCTCTATTGGGGCCCTTTTAATTGGTGGCCTCATGTGGACTAGTAGGTCACAAATGTTCTTGGTTCTTTTGTTCACAAATCTAGGTTTTGGCCATTTGAGGTTGCCCGTTGTTAAGATCCGGCAATGTTTGTTGATTGACTTTTTCACTATGTTAGTGACCGTGCTGTAGGTTGTTAAACAAGTTAGGACGTCTGTGTTTTTCTCTCTGTGAGTGGTTTCCAAAAGGTTATCCCGGTTTTGATTCCTTGCTCTTTTTTGGCATTTCTGGATGATTTTGTCAGGATAATCTCTTTCTTTTAGTTTTTTGCTCAGGTCTTTTGCTTGTTCTTTGTAGTCGTGTAAATTACTGCAATTCCGTCTGATGCGTAAAAATTGAATTGGCTCTATGGGAGGTTCTCTCTTAGGGGGGCGAGGATGGACGCTGTTGAATGATAGCAAGCTGTTTTTGGCAGTTGGTTTGTAGAATGTTTGGTGTTGATGTTGTCATTCTCTACATAGATGGTAATGTCCAGAAAATCTAGTTTATTCTCATCTGCTGTGTATGTGAATTTCAGGAATTCGTCTACTGTAAGGAAGGCAGGACCATGCACTGTGCATCTACTCAAAGGTGCCCCTTATCTGCTTCCCCTGCAACCTGCCAAAGTGTGTGTGCAGAGATAATAGAGATGTATGTTCCACATATACCTTCTGAAATATCTTATCCCCTTCGATTCTAGGCCTTTCCCACCCCTGTGCTAAGCCTTTTTTAGGCTATTTGGGGTAGTTTGCGCTTAGGCCCCTGTAACTTTTTGACCACATAAGGTATCCACGCCAAATTTGCGTCCTTTTCTTCCAACATCACGAGGATTCTAAAGGTACCCAGGGTTTGTGGATTCCCCTGGAGGGGACCCAGAAATTAGCCAAAATACAGCACATTTTTTTTGGGGTGGGGGAAATGGGAAAAAAGTGCTGCAAGTGAAAGCATCAGTTTTTTCCCTGCAAATGGTATCAACAAAGGGTTTGTGGGGCTGAAATCACAATTTTCCCAGCTTTCAGGCACTGACAGACTTTTGTCAGAAAACCAACATTTTTTACACAGTTTTGGCATTTTACTGGGACATAGCCTATTTTTGCTATTTTTTGTGCTTTCAACCTTCTTCCAGTTAATGGTAGAAATGGGTAAGAAAGCAATGATGGATCCTGGAAAGCTATACGTTTTAGAAAAGTAGACAAAATTCTGCATTCAGCAAGGGGTCATTTGTGTAGATCCTTCAAGGTTTCTTTATAGAAACTAACAGTTGAAAATAGGAAAAATTGAAAATGAGTTGAAAAAAACAGCCATTTGTGCCAATGTTTTCACCTGTAACTTCTTCTAATTATGACAGATGTTTGAAAGCAATATACCGTTACATCCGCTGAACCTTTCTGGTTGTGGGGATATATAGGACTTGTAGGTTCACCAAGAATCCGACGAACCCAGAGCGAATAACTGAGCAGCGTCTTGCAATGGTTTTTTATTATGTACCGGGAATATAGCAATTAATTTGGGAAAATATATATAGTGAAACATAGGGATGAAAGACACCTATGTATTTCTGAAATTGGAACAAAATATAGAGTTTATAAACAGTAGATATTTGCACATTTCCAAAATTGTGAGTACCCATACTAGCATGAGAATTATAGGACATTTTTCAAAGTGACTTATTTTTTACACATTGTCCTTCATTTGGAAGGCAGAAATGCATCGAAAGTCAATAGGTAATAACAGTTGCTCTACAATTCTGTGTTACCCTAAGTCTCCCGATAAAAATGGTACCTCACTTGTGTGGGTAGGCCTAGTGCTCACGACAGGAAACGGCCCAAAACGCAAGGTGGACACACCATATTTTCACAGTGAAATCTGACGCTTTTTTTGCTAAGTGCCGAGCTGTAGATTTTGAGCCCTAGCTCTACCGGCACCTAGGGAAACCTAGCAAACCTATACATTTTTCAAAACTAGACACCCAGGGTAATCCCGGATGGGGTGACTTGTCTGGCTCTCACCAGGTTCTGTTACCAGAATCCCTTGCAAACCTCAAACTTTGTAAAAAAAAACACATTTTCCTCACATTTCTGTGGTGGAAAATTCTGGAATCTGCGTGGATCCACAAAATTCCACCCACCCCGCATTCCCCAAAGTCGTCCGAGAAAAATAGTACCTCACTTGTGTGGGTAGGCCTAGTGCCCGCGACAGGAAACGGCCCAAAACGCAACGTGGACACCACATTTTCACTGTGAAAAATGACCCTTTTTTTGCAAAGTGCCTATCTGTAGGTTTTTAACCCTAGCTCTGCCGGCACCTAGGGAAACCTAGCAAAGCTATACATTTTTGAAAACTAGACACCCAGGGGAATACCGGATGGGGTGACTTGTCTGGCTCTCACCAGGTTCTGTTACCCAAAATCCCTTGCAAACCTCAAACTTTGTCAAAAAAAACACATTTTCCTCACATTTCTGTTGTGGAAAGTTCTGGAATCTGCGTGGCTCCACAAACTTCCACCCACCCCGCATTCCCCAAAGTCTTCAGAGAAAAATGGTACCTCACTTGTGTGGGTAGGCCTAGTGCCCACGACAGGAAACGGCCCAAAACGCAACGTGGACACACCACATTTTCATAGTGAAAACTGACCGTTTTTTTGCAAAGTGCCTAGCTGTAGATTTTGCACCCTAGCTCTGCCGGCACCTAGGGAAACCTAGCAAACCTATACTTTTTTAAAAACTAGACACCTAGGGGAATCCATGATGGGGTGACTTGTCTGGCTCTCACCAGTTTCTGTTACCCAGAATCTCTTGCAAACTTCAAACTTTGTCAAAAAAATCACATTTTCCTCACATTTCGGTGGTGGAAAGTTCTGAAATCTGCGTGGATCCACTAAATTCCACCCATCCCACTTTCCTCAAAGTCTTCAGAGAAAAATGGTACCTCACTTGTGTGGGTAGGCCTAGTGTCCGTGATAGGAAACAGCCCAAAACGCAACGTGGACACACCACATTTTCACAGTGAAAACTGACATTTTTGCAAAGTGCCTAGCTGTAGATTTTGAACCCTAACTCTGCCGGCACCTAGGGAAACCTAGCAAACCTATACTTTTTTTAAAACTAGACACCTAGGGGAATCCAGGATGGGGTGACTTGTCTGGCTCTCACCAGTTTCTGTTACCCAGAATCCCTTGCAAACCTCAAACTTTGTAAAAAAAAACACATTTTCCTCACATTTCTGTGGTGGAAAGTTCTGGAATCTGCGTGGATCCACAAAATTCCACCCACCCCGCATTCCCCAAAGTCTTCCGAGAAAATGGCACCTCACTTGTGTGGGTAGGCCTAGTGCCCGCTACAGGAAACGGCCCAAAATGCAACGTGGACACACCACATTTTCACAGTGAAAACTGACCCTTTTTTTGCAAAGTGGCTAGTTGTAGATTTTGAACCCTAGCTCTGCCGGCACCTAAGGAAACCTAGAAAACTTATACATTTTTGGAAACTAGACACCCAGGGGAATCCAGGATGGGTTGACTTGTCTGGCTCTCACCAGGTTCTGTTACCCAGATCCACTTGCAAACCTCAAACTTTGTCAAAAAAACACATTTTCCTCACATTTCTGTGGTGGAAAGTTCTGAAATCTGCGTGGATCCACTAAATTCCACCCATCCCACTTTCCTCAAAGTCTTCAGAGAAAAATGGTACCTCACTTGTGTGGGTAGGCGTAGTGTCCGTGACGGGAAACAGCCCAAAACGCAACATGGACACACCACATTTTCACAGTGAAAACTGACATTTTTGCAAAGTGCCTAGCTGTAGATTTTGAACCCTAACTCTGCCGGCACCTAGGGAAACCTAGCAAACCTATACTTTTTTTAAAACTAGACACCTAGGGGAATCCAGGATGGGGTGACTTGTCTGGCTCTCACCAGTTTCTGTTACCCAGAATCCCTTGCAAACCTCAAACTTTGTAAAAAAAAAACACATTTTCCTCACATTTCTGTGGTGGAAAGTTCTGGAATCTGCGTGGATCCACAAAATTCCACCCACCCCGCATTCCCCAAAGTCTTCCGAGAAAAATGGCACCTCACTTGTGTGGGTAGGCTTAGTGCCCGCGACAGGAAACGGCCCAAAATGCAACGTGGACACACCACATTTTCACAGTGAAAACTGACCCTTTTTTTGCAAAGTGGCTAGCTGTAGATTTTGAACCCTAGCTCTGCCGGCACCTAAGGAAACCTAGAAAACCTATACATTTTTGGAAACTAGACACCCAGGGGAATCCAGGAAGGGTTGACTTGTCTGGCTCTCACCAGTTTCTGTTACCTAGAATCCCTTGCAAACCTCAAACTTTGTAAAAAAAACCACATTTTCCTCACATTTCTGTGGTGGAAACTTCTGGAATCTGCGTGGATCCACAAAATTCCACCCACCCCGCATTCCCCAAAGTCTTCCGAGAAAAATGGCACCTCACTTGTGTGGGTAGGCCTAGTGCCCGCGACAGGAAACGGCCCAAAATGCAACGTGGACACACCACATTTTCACAGTGAAAACTGACCCTTTTTTTGCAAAGTGGCTAGCTGTAGATTTTGAACCATAGCTCTGCCGGCACCTAAGGAAACCTAGAAAACCTATACATTTTTGGAAACTAGACACCCAGGGGAATCCAGGATGGGTTGACTTGTCTGGCTCTCACCAGGTTCTGTTACCCAGAACCACTTGCAAACCTCAAACTTTGTAAAAAAAAACACATTTTCCTCACATTTCTGTGGTGGAAAGTTCTGGAATCTGCGTGGATCCACAAAATTCCACCCACCCCGCATTCCCCAAAGTCTTCTGAGAAAAATGGTACCTTACTCGCATGGGTGGGTCAAGTACCCGCGACAGGCAAGGGCCCAAAACGTATTGAGGAGACATCAAAATTACCTATCACAAAACAACCTGGTTTTGCAAGGGGGGTCATCTGGTTTCTTGCCCCGGGCTCGGCGGCACACTTGGGAAACCTACCAAACCCACACATTTCTGAAAACTAGACACTCGGGGAAGTTTAGCAAGGTATGGCTTGCATGGACCCCCCAACGTTTTCCTACCCAGAATCCCCTGCAAACCTCAAATTTAGCTGAAAAAATCAAATTTTTCTCAAATTTCTGTGTGGGAAAGTTCTGGAATCTCCATGGATCCACAAATTTCCTACCACCCAGCATTCCCCCAGGTCTCCCGATAAAAATGCTACCACACTCGCGTGGGTGGGTCAAGTACCCGCGACAGGCAAGGGCCCAAAACGTATTGAGGAGACATCAAAATTACCTATCACAAAACAACCTGGTTTTGCAAGGGGGTCATCTGGTTTCTTGCCCCGGGCTCGGCGGCACACTTGGGAAACCTACCAAACCCACACATTTCTGAAAACTAGACACTCGGGGAAGTTTAGCAAGGTATGGCTTGCATGGACCCCCCAACGTTTTCCTATCCAGAATCCCCTGCAAACCTCAAATTTAGCTGAAAAAATCAAATTTTTCTCAAATTTCTGTGTGGGAAAGTTCTGGAATCTCCATGGATCCACAAATTTCCTACCACCCAGCATTCCCCCAGGTCTCCCGATAAAAATGCTACCACACTCGCGTGGGTGGGTCAAGTACCCGCGACAGGCAAGGGCCCAAAACGTATTGAGGAGACATCAAAATTACCTATCACAAAACAAACTGGTTTTGCAAGGCGGGTCACCTGGGTTTTTGGCCCCGGGCTCGGCGGCTACCTTTGGACACTACCGAACCCACACATTTCTGAAAACTAGACACCCAGGGGAGTCCAACGAGGTATGGCTTGCGTGGATCCCCCAACGTTTTCCTACCCAGACTCCCTTGCAAACCTCAAATTTAGCTGAAAAAAACACATTTTCCACATATTTTTATGTGGAATCACTGTGCGGGCACAAATGTCCTACCTCACAGCGTTCCCCTCAGTCTCCCGAGTAAAATGATACCTTACTTGTGTGGGTGTCCAATGCAGAATTGGCTAAAAACGTATATTTTAAAAAAATGTAGCGCTTAGAATGCTCGGTGCCATACCCTTAATCCCTATGTTTTTGGCTCTTCCCAGTCACAGGCCCATGCCCCACCCAAACAAGTGACATATCATTTTACTCGGGAGACTGAGGGGAGCTCTGTGGGGTAGGACATTTGTGCCTGCACATTGTTTCCACACATAAATATGTGGAAAATGTTGTTTTTTCAGCTAAATTTGAGGTTTGCAGGGGATTCTGGGTAAGAAAACATTGGGGGATCCACGCAAGCTATACCTCACCGGACTCCCCCGGGTGTCTAGTTTTCAGAAATGTGTGGGTTTGGTAGTTTCCCAAGATGGCCACCGAGCCCGGGGCCAAAAACCCAGGTGACCCCCTTTGCAAAACCAGGTTGTTTTGTGATAGGTAATTTTGATGTCTCCTCAATACGTTTTGGGCCCTTGCCTGTCGCAGGTACTTGACCCACCCAAGCGAGTGAGGTACCAATTTTATCGGGAGACCTGGGGGAACGCTGGGTGGTAGGAAATTTATGGATCCATGAAGTTTCCTGAACTTTCCTACACAGAAGTTTGAGAAAAAATTAATTTTTTCAGCTAAATTTGAGGTTTGCAGGGGATTCTGGGTAGGAAAACATTGGGGGGCCCACGCAAGCCATACCTTGCTGGAGTCCCCTGGGTGTCTTGTTTTCAGAAATGTATGGGTTTGGTAGGTTTCCCAAGATGGCCGCCAAGCCCGGGGCCAAAAACCCAGGTGACCCCCCTTGCAAAACCAGGTGGTTTTGTGATAGGTAATTTTGATTTCTCCTCAATACGATCGGGCCCTTTCCTGTCAAGGGTACTTGACTCACCCACGCGAGTGAGGTACCATTTTTATAAGGTGACCTAGGGGAACGCTGGGTGATAGGAAATTTGTGGATACAAGCAGATTCCAGAACTTTTAATCACAGAAATGTGAGGAAAATGTGTTTTTTTTTCTTTACAAAGTTTGAGGTTTGCAGGGGATTCTGGGTAACAGCACCTGCTGAGAGCCAGACAAGTCACCCCATCCTGGATTCCCCTGGGTGTCTAGTTTTCAAAAATGAATAGGTTTCCTAGGTTTTGCTAGGTGCTGGCAGAGCTAGGGTTCAAAATCTACAGCTAGGCACTTTGCAAAAAAGGGTCAGTTTTCACCGTGAAAATGTGTTGTGTCCACGTTGCGTTTTAGGCCGTTTCCTGTCGTGGGCACTAGGCCCACCCACACAAGTGAGGTACCATTTTTCTCGGAAGACTTTGGGGAATGTGGGCTGAGTGGAATTTTGTGGATCCACACAGATTCCAGAAGTTTACACCACAGAAATGTGAGGAAAATGTGTTTTTTTTCAACTAAGTTTGAGGTTTGCAAGGGATTCCGGGTAACAGAACCTGGTGAGAGGCACACAAGTCACCCCATCCTGGATTCCCCTTGGTGTCTAGTTTTCAAAAATGTACCGGTCTGCTAGGTTTCCCTAAGTGCCTGCTGCACTAGGGCCCAAAATCCACAGGTAGGCACATTACTAAAAACAAGTCCGTGCCTAGTGGGCTTTCTGCCACCTGGGGGGGAGAATCGGGGGGCGGTTGCCCCGATGTGCCCCCAAGGGGGGCAGAAAGACTGTGGCTATTTCTTTGGGGGGTGGGGGCATTGGTATGCCCATTCTGGGCAGCCCCACTTCCACGCATAAAAAAAGCCAGCGTAATCGTTGGCGCCTAGTGGGATTTCTGACACCCCCTGGGGGGCAGATCAGGGGATACTTCCCCATCTGCTTCCTGGGGGGGGCAGAGAGACTGTACTTTTTTTTTTGGGTGGGTGCATTGGCATGCCCATTCTGGGTAGCCCCCACCCCTACGTATAAAAAAAACTCCATGGTACCTAGTGGGCTTTCTGCCCCCCGGGGGGCAGATCAGGGGCTATTGCCTTCTTTGCGGGGGTAGGGTGGGGGCATTGGGATGCCCATTCTGGGCAGCCCCCACCCTTGGCCCATAAAAAAATAATCCCTGGCGTCTAGGGTTCTTTCTGCCCCCCGGGGGGTCAGATTGGGGGCTACTGCCCCCATCTGCTCTCCAGGGGGGGCAGAAAGACTGTCGCTGGCAAAAATCTATGGGGGGAGCAAAAGCCCTTGCCCAAGGAGCCGCTCCCCCCTCCCTGGTGCTAGTGGGTGGATCCCTACTTGGGTATCACCCTCCTGGGGTGATCCCCAAGCAGGGATCCACTAGGGAAGGGTACCATTGGAAAGGGGAGATTCTCCCCTTTCCAACGATACCTCTCCCATGTGTTTTGGTGCTCGGGGACTGAGATAGCCCCACAAGCACCGAAACTGTGAAACTGAAAATAAGTTTCAGTTTCGTTTTCATTGTAATGACGACAGCGCGCCATGCGTGTGATCGTCATTACAATGAAAACCCCTAACAGGCCTCAGGAGGTTGGGGAAGCTCTTCCCCACCTCCCAAGGCAAAAAAATAATGGGAAATCCCTCTGCTGTCTGCAGCAGAAGGATTTTCCTTGCCTGTACTCATGACGGAATGGTTCCGTCATGAGCACAAGAGAACTGGTGCTCAGACGGAACCATTCCATCATGAGCACCCAAAGGGTTAAGTCACTATAGGTGGCCTTCCCTAACCACAAGAGTAGAATATATGGCACTGTTAGAGCGGAAATTTCACCGTAATCTGTCTTTGGAAAATTTGGAAAATGTGTCACCAATACCTTTAATTACCATTACCCTTGTTTCTGCTTTTATCCATTCTCAAGGTGATGAATCTTTGCCATCGTGTTTTAACCAAAAGAGCTTCTTCTATAAACATAGGCAAATAATTAAATGCAAATAAATATGTTAGTCAATAATAAGAGTTGTGAGTAGTTTTAAAGGGATTTATTTTCCAACCAAAATTTAAGATTCTCTGACTCTTCATTCATTGGTCAGATATCAATCAGGTTACATAATTGATAATAGAAAAATAAAGATAGTACAGAGCACATCATAATTTCCATTACAGAGCATTCCATAAAGGGAAGAATTTCTACTCTAAGAAAATGAGGCACAAATAATGTCAGTCAGGACTCATGAATAGTTCAAGAATAAATGCAAGTGTGAGA
Organism: Calotriton arnoldi; assembly: GCA_963921515.1. Classification (NCBI taxonomy): domain Eukaryota; kingdom Metazoa; phylum Chordata; class Amphibia; order Caudata; family Salamandridae; genus Calotriton; species Calotriton arnoldi. The sequence continues at coordinate 60,544 of CAWUFW010017931.1, forward strand.
TTAGCATTAAGCTAAATCAATAATATATACATGCAAAATCTCCCATAAAGATAAATAAAGCATAGAGCAAATAAGCCTTGGCAAAGCCAATTAATCAAAGCTTAAAACTCGGGGTTTTAATACATAGCCTACATCTAATCTGCTCTTGTCCCAGCTGATTCTGTCTCCCCTTTTTCAGCTTCGTCTGAACACTGTTATGTTTTCCATCAAAGTCTGCCCTCCCCTCCTCTGCAGGTCTCTAAACCTGAATCTGAAAAAGTCTGAAAAAATCTGCCAAAAATCCGGCACTCCTAAACTAGGAATGCGTTTATATTTTTTAAGAAAAGGTTGCAAAGAATCTTCGTACTTCATCCAATTAGAATTCAACATTTCTCAAAAGTTAATCTCCACCTCTCACTGTCCGCACACGTCATCCATCAGGCGAGATCTCATGACACATTTGATTCTTAGTTTAACTTTCTTTTAAAGAAATATTTATTTTAACTAAACAGAATAACATCAACTCCAAAAAGAGCTTATTTAGGCAGGAAACATTAAATACATTTTACAATAATACAAAAAATGTCTGTGCTTTTCAGTTTTCTCTATGCTATAAAATAAATTAACTTTGTTTGAAACATTTTTAAACAGCAACTAAATACGATAAAACAGGTTACAGGCTGTAAATTATAAAAGGCATCTTTCTTTCAAGGTGAGGAAAACATTCCTTTCTTATCTCAAACTGAAGCTCTCACAGCAATGCCAAATCAAAAGCTGCTTTTAGTTCTCTTCACTTTAAAAAGTCATGTTCATTTCAGGACGCTGCACACATATATAAACACTTTTTATAAGTTAAAACCACATTTTACAGTGAGGACAAAATTCAAACTAGTCACATTAAAACTATGAATAAATTGAGCATGTTTTACATGATTTGTTAAATGGAAAGCGTCTGACTAAGGCCTCATGTTTTCACTTTTCCAGCACCAAATGTCTTCGTGTCATTTTTTTAAATGCAGTTTTATGTTTGAAGTCCAAAGCAGCTTTGTCATTAGTAATGCTTAACTATATAGGACATGTTTATGCTGTCTCAGCACCTTCATAATTGCTGCATCTGGTGGGAAACTTTATTTGTAATTAGTAACTGTCAGCACAGACCTCAAGCTGATACTTCAAAGCCGAAGGAGCCGAGTAGGTAGATGGAAGTTAACAAGTTGGTGAGCACCTGCACTGCAGATCCACCCTTGACATGGCCTCTGTGAGCAGGCATCTATAGGCAGATGGATGTAGAGATTGAAAGTGTTCCAGGCAAAATAGTAGTTTGCCCAATAGAGTGCTTCCCATGTGCTAAGCAATTTTTCAGCCCTTCTGCAGTACTTCAGTACCATAAAGAGGCTGCCTTGGTTTACAGAAGCACCAGCCTTTTTTACACATTGAACATTATTCCTCTTACCCCACAAGTCTCTGCATTCACGCTTGACCTCACTGCTCCATATTGAAAGGTCCTTGTGCACACCATTGAGAAGCAACTTTGCTCTATGTCGCTGTTTATCGTTATAAGAATGCATACAATATTCATGTGACTTTCTCAGTACTGGGGATTGCAGCTCAGTGCTGGTACTGTACAACAAAGCGGGGCAATTGCAATTGAACACACATTCAGGAGTTAACGCTGACTGTGTTTGTTAAAGAACAATTGGAATATCACAATCTTTGCAGATTGTGGCAAAGAATCAGAAAGAGAGAGAAATCAGAGTAAAGGAGGGCAGCAGAGGCATTGAGCCATGGCACTCTATTGGGTCCCATAGTTGAAAAATAGATAGATAGGTAGATAGATAGATAGATAGATAGATAGATAGATAGATAGATAGATAGATAGATAGATAAGATTTTTATTATGTGAATAAATGAAAACATTACAATCAAAGTCACCACTGCATGGAAAACATTACACAATAAAACAAGCAATGGAAAAAGGTGAGTAATTATAAACAGAATAAAAAGAAAAATTATGATGGATTAAAATCGACATTTAAAAAGTCAGAACGATGTCTAAAAATAATTAGTCCATCTCACATAGATGTAAGGACCAAATACATCACTTAGAATTCCCAAATCAGAGAATAATGTTTCCTTCTAAATCCCACATTCAGGAAAAGGACAATAAAAAAAGAACATTAACAAAATAAGGACTCCGAGGGAATATGCGACGTTACAACGATACATTGCATGCCATTACAACGCGGTCGTTACAACAACAGCATTGTTACATTGCATACCATTGCAACGCAAGTCGTTACAACGACTTGCTGTAGGGGTGCTGGATGTTGGAATAGTATAATTTACTATTCCAACTCCAGTCTGTGCAACAGTAGGGAAGGTGTTCCTACAGCAAGTCATTGTAACAACTTGCGTTGTAATGGTTTGCGATGTAACAATGCAGTCGTTGTAACGACTGCGTTGTAATGGCATGCGATGTAAACGATGTTTCCCCTCTGAGGTACCTCATATTTATTGTATGGGAATTCTTTTGTTAGAAAATTAACCTCTTCTCTAGGTATAAGTCTTCTGCACTCCAATGTTTATCTTTCAGTTCCTCCTTTTAAATTTAGAATATTCTAACCTCATTGGGTGGAATGTTCTAATAGCTTTATAGCCCTTCTGCCTCGGGCTATAATGGTTGTGAAAGGCCCTCACGCTCATTGTAGGCACTCACCTGTGGCTCAGGCATATAAATTAGTTTCAGGGCCTTTCCCAACCTGTGCAGCCCTTGACAGCTGGCTATATGGCTATATTAAAAAGGTCCATTTGCAGAATGCAATGCGGTGTCCCCAAAACCCCCATAGATTATAGATGCTCATAGGCTATAGACTGAATGGGGCACCCCTGAACGAAGGGGCTCCCAGCACTAGAGGAGCTGTGGTGATCTGCATTATGACCCTGGAAGAAACCTAACCTCCACCATAGACACTAAATTCTCTATAAGCAAAACAGAAGTGTAAGACTTAGGGAAACAACTCTCCACAGCGGGTACATAATTATGGAACAAGCTCTCAGCTTCATGCAAAAATTCCACCTAAATATCCAAAGCCAACCTGAAACATATTGCGATGGACAGTCCTTCACCTGGTGCCTAATGATCTCCTGATCAGTTTGTGTCTGTCCTCCATTGCATAATAAATAAGCACAAATATCCCTGCATTGGTACAAGGGAGCTGTTACAGGAGGCATAACAGGGAGAATATTAGCTTGAAATGAGAGTGGTTTGACAGCTACTTTATGGAATAAAGGTGCATCCACTGTGCATCTGCTCGAAGGTGCCCCTTACCTACTGCCCTTCCAGCTTACTATAGTGTTGCTGTAGAAGGAAGGAGCATGTATTGTGCATCTACTCAAAGGTGCCCCTTACCTGCTACTCCTCCAGCATCCCATAGTGCTGCTGCAGAAGGAAGTTGCATGCACTGTGCATCTACTCAAAGGTGGTTTTTATATATTGCCCTCCAGCCCGCCATAGTGTTGCTGAAGAAGGAAGGTGCATGCATTGTGCATCCACTCAGAGGTGCCCCTTACCTACTGCCACTCCACTCCAACTTGCCATACTGTTGCTGCAGAAAGATGATGCATGCACTGTTCAATTTCTCAAAAGATGCCCCTTACCTACTGCCCCTCCAGCCTGCCATAGTGTTGCTGCAGAAGGAAGATGCATGCTTTGTGCATCTACTCAAAGGTGCCCCTTACCTACTAACCCTCCAACCTGCCACAGTGTTGCTAAAGAAGGAAGGTGCATGCATTGTGCATCTGATCAAAGGTGCCACTTACCTACTGCCCCTCCAGCCTGCCATAATGTTACTGCAGAAGGAATTTGGATGCACTGTGCATCTAATCAAAGGTGCCCCTTACCTACTGACCCTCCAGCCTGCCATAGTATTGCTGCAGAATGAAGGGGCATGCGCTGTGCATCTACTCAAAGGTGCCCCTTACCTATTGCCTCACTAACCTGCCATAGTGTTGCTGCAGAAGGAAGGTGCATGCATTGTGTATCTACTCAAAGGTGTCCCATACCTACTGCCCCTCCAACTTGCCATAGTTTTGCTGGAGAAGGAAGGTGCATGCATTGTGCATCTACTCAAAGGTGCACCTTACTTACTGCCCCGTCAGCCTGCCATAGTGTTGCTGCAGAAGGAAGGTGCATGCATTGCGCAGCTACTCAAAGGTGCCCCTTACCTACTGCCCCTCCAGCCTGCCATAGTATTGCTGCAGAAGGAAGGTACATGCGTTGTGCATCTAATCAAAGGTGCCCTTTACCTACTGCCTATCCAGCCTGCCATAGTGTTGCTGCAGAACGAAGGTGCATGCATTATACATCTACTCAAAGGTGCACCTTACCTGCAGCCCCTCCAGCCTGCCAAAGAGCTGCTGTTGGAATAATACCTTCCAATATCTTCGGAGTCACTATAGAGGTGACTTTCCCTCACCTCAGCAGTAGAAAGTGTGGCACGTTCATCTGGGGGGAAACTATATCTGGAATGTGTAACAGTCAGAATAGATCTTAAGCTGTTACCTCAAAGAAAAAGGACCCGAGGAGGCAAGCTAGCATGCATCAGACACTGCAGTTTACCCCTTGACATGGCCTCTATAAGCAGTCCCTACAGGCAGGAAGATGCAGAGCGTTAAAGAGATCTAGGTAAAAGGGGAGTTTGGAGTTCTCCCGCTAAGCTAATAAATGGCAATTGTTCAACTCTTCTGCAGTAATTCATTACCAAAATGAAACTGCCTTATTTTGACTTAGAGAAGCACTGACCTTTCCTACATGTTGCAGAATCCTACACTGGCGTTTGTCTATGCATGTGTTTGTGACTCCGCCGCGCCCTATTAAAAGGTCCTTTTTTATGCCGATCAGAGCCAACTTTGCACCTTGATGTGCTGGTTAATAAACCCGGACACCTCGCCTACCAGCCAAAACGTCTGATAGAAATAATAATTTCTATACATGGTGGGCAGAGAAAATTGGGGTCAGGTTTGTAAAGTCCATACAGTAAGCATATTTTTTGTTTCATCTTATATGTGCCCTCACAAATCCTTATGGATTCCATCTACGCTTGAGAACCCTGCTCGAAGAATAGTCATGTGTACCAGCCTTAGGTAAGCTGTAGCTACACCCACACATGGGTGTTATTTATTATAGTTTTGTGAGGCTGCTGATTGGGGCAACGAGGCGCAAAACACTATTGCAACCTACTTACCAAAAAGTCCTGAGGGCACAGTCCAAGGCAAGCGCCTGCACAACAGAATACAGCACACATGTAAGAAGAAAAAAACAATAAGAAATGAAGGGGCATATTTGCAACAGGCAGCGATAATTATCGCTGACCTCGTATACCGCATTTTTTTCTATCGCTGGAATATTTTTCCAGGCTAGCGTTGTATTAACAACGCTTAGCGCCATGGCGATGTATATTCCAGCGATAGGGCACTTTTCCATGGAACATCGCTGGTTTTCCAGCGATGTTCCATGTAAAACGACGATATACTTGATGATACGACCCTGTGGTCGTATCATATGAATCCACCTCCCATGTTAAGTATGCCTTAGTCAGGAATTTAACAGACGTTAAATTCCTGCGTTAAGGCATACTTAACAAGATTAAAATAATCGCTTCCCCGCATTGTAAATATCGCGAAGCTGCCTTCGCGATATTTACCCATGTTGTTTCCACAGACACGCCTACTTTGCATCTCATTAGCGATGCGAAGGTAGGCGTGCTGGAAACGGGAGCAAAATCAGCAAAACACGTGATAGCGTGTCTTTGCTGATAAGGCGATAATTATATCGCCTCTTTTCGGCCGAAAACGGCGATAATTGTTTATCGCCGCATTGTTAATATGCCCCCAAGTTATTTTTCCTTGTCATGCCTTACCTCGGGAGGCGTATGGATTTGGCGCTTTCCCGGATTTACATGCTTTTGTAAATCTGGGGCAGCATCAAGTTTGTTTCATAGGTGTTGCATGGGAAAAAGCATCGCAATACCCATTGAATTCCTCCCGGGTGCAGCCTTAGGTGAGGCAGCGATTTGCACTGCGTCAACTTACTCATGATTTATGAGGCCACTCAGAGTCTTGCAAATAGCTTGCATTATGTTGAAAAAATAGTATAAACTTGTTATATATATATTTTACGTGATTGTGGACACTGTGTTCAAGTCTAGCTACTTGACCTTTGTATTTCATGAAAGGTGAGGAGTTGCCAGACATTTGTGGTGAAGTGTCTCCCTTCAATAACTTCAACAATCCTTGTTATGTTTCAGAGTAATCTTTATTGGCCACAGGCTCCTCCAGAGTCAGCCTGCAACTCACTCCTCTGGAACTTACAACCCAACCTCCCCCCCCATTCCGCATTCCAAGGTTATAGAACTTTGAATGTGGAATGAGGATAGAACAACTTCACCACAACATTTCCCCCCTGGAATCTGGATTGAGGAAAGAACAACATCACCACAACATTCTAATTTGTTAATATAAGCTTCTTCCTGTGAAAAGAAGATACACTTATCCAGGGCTGGGGGAATCGTTCAAGTTTCATTAGCAACACATGTAAAGGCTGACTTGTGCTAAAGGGAAGTGTAACTTTTGCATAATGATTAATCAAAACCATATAAAGAGTAAACTTGATTTTTAATTTTGGGTCAAGTGAAATTCTGATGGATTCCTCAAACGTAGGGAGGAAAGACTGGGCCGGTTGGTCTTCAGAAAATGTAGAACCACTTGGAGAATTATACTTCACAGAAAAACATGTCAGTGAACATAAATATAACAAAAATCATGAATTTTGATCAGGCATAGTGAACGTTTATTCGTCCCTGAAAGCACACAGGCTTCAGACAGTTAAATCTATCTGAGAAGCAGAATCCATAGCTGCCCAGGAGGGCATTAATTTCTACCAAGATGCAAAGCCTTCAAGTCAAACCAGCATACCCAATGTGGTTCACTAAGGTGTATGGTGTAACTGCAATCTTAGACTACCTTAAGGTTTATGTGACAAGGGGTCTTTTAGTCTTAGCCTGTAGAGTTCACATATGGCTGACTGTAAAAAAAACCTCTAAAGGCAACAGCAGTAGAATGTGGTTCAGGCACGCCCTGTCACTCTATTGGGTCTCATAGTAGAAGAACAGATTGGCAGGCATGGTAAGGTTGATGGATGAATGGTATAAAATCTATATCAGGCACTGAAATGCTTGGTGAAAACAAGGAGTCAGAGGTACACAGCATATTCACCCATGAGACACATTCACATTACATAACACATTTAAAACTGTCAGAAGTATGTCTAAAAATAATTAGTCCATCTTACCTAGATGTAAGGACCAAATGCAAAAGTAGAATTCACAAATCATAGATAGCAGTGAATAGTATTTCCTTCTAAACCCTGAGCACAGAAAAAGGACTGTAAAAGGAGCATTTAAAAAATAGAAACTTGGGGTACCTAAAATTTATTGTATGAGAATTATTGTGAGAGAAAACCAACTCTTTAATATTTTCATTTAGACAGCTATTTCTTAGCATCAAATAAACATTTTATACAAAGTTATCAAGTTTGCGTTTTTGCTAGGTGAAAGAAAGTGGATTATTACTTGAGGAGGATGTGAGTTCTGCCCAATAAATAATTCCCAAATTAATGTAAGGTCCAAAACAGAAGCTAATAAATACACATTGGCTTAACCCTGGTAGCTATGGTACAGAGAAGACAGGCTCAATTTAAGCAAAAGTATGTAAAGTATTTAGCACTACTAAAACATTTAAAAGTCAAAATACAACATAATAAAAACCCTACACCAATTTCTAAAAATAGTAAACAATGTAATTAGAAAAATGAAAACAAGACAACTAAATTCAGGGCAACCAAAGATATGCATTTTTAAAGATTTAGAGCAAAAAGCTCCAGGAAAAAATAAAGCTTCAATTAGAAGTCACTATTCACTGTTGCTCGGGATCTAGAAGTGATTGGAGTGCAGGTTGGATACCCCAAGTGAGTTTGTCCTAAGTCAACAATTTTACCTTCAGATTTGAAGCTTGATTGAGAGTTCGGTGGACGGGTTACCCTGTCACAAAAATGACAGATATCATGTCCATCATACTACAAGTGGCATTGGATGAATTTTGTTCCAGACCCTTCTCCTTGCCCTGCGGAGTGCCACAAGGGTCCTCCCTTAGCCCAACACTTTTTAATATTTATGTCTCCTCCTTGGCATCTCTAATTGGTTCCTATGGTCTCAACCTTACCTCCTATGCAGACGATACACAAATTGTGGTTGCTCTGCATCCTGGCCAGAGTGCGAGAATAGAAAGTCGGTTTCATGACTGTATGGAGGCGGTAGGGAGGTGGATGGCGCAAAACTGTTTAAAACTTAACTCAAGTAAGACAGAGGTCATTTTATTTGGAAATGACCCTAACTTCTGGGCCCCAAGTTGGTGGCCAGACACTCTGGGCACTCTCCCCACACCTACCAGGAAGGTAAAGAATCTGGGAGTGATTGTTGATGATAAGCTCAATTTTAGTGATCAGATAAATGCTGTAGCTTCAATCACCTTCTCAGAATGATTAAAAAAATCCTACACTTCTTGCCGGCAGACAGTAGGCGGACAGTTGTCACGGCACTCATCATGTCTAGGTTAGATTACTGTAATGGTCTCTACCTAAACATACAAGAACGATCTATGAATAAGTTGCAACTGCTGCAAAATGCAGCCGCTAGATTGCCTACTAACACTCCCAAATTTATGCCTATTGCTAATGAAATAAAAAAACTCCACTGGCTGCCGGTGAGGAAAAGGGTGAGCTTTAAGGCCCTGTGTACAGTGTACAAGGCTTTGCAGGGCACTGGCCCAGAATATCTTAAGCAGCGACTGCAATGGTACCAACCCATAAGAACACTACGCTCCTTGGGGGCAAAGTTGGTATCAGTACCAGCCATAAAAAAAGCTTCATGGGGTGGAAGAAGCTTTATAGCTTGTGCAGCAAGAGCCTGGAATGATCTTCCCTTTTACTTGAGAAACTCCACTGATCTGCTACTTTTTAGGAAGCAACTGAAAACATGGCTTTTTAATTTATAACTTGTGTCTATATCTTAATGCCCAGAGGAAAGCAGTTAGCGCCAGGACACCCTTGGGTAACCGTTTGCGCTTTAGAAGTACCAATAACATAACATAACATAACATAACATAACATATAATGCAGTTGGCAGGTGGGATGTCCGTCACATTTGTGACAGAGTAATCTTTCTCTGAACTCCAAATCAGGCACTGTGGGGCCGATTCCGATCTCGGCCGGTAGCGCACCGAATCGGATTCGGCTTAACCGGGTCCGATTCGGAGCCCTCTTTTCCGACCGATTCGAACGTGCGTCCGGCCGAGCGAGTACGATGCGAGCGCTCGCGAAATCGCCGACCGACTCGTTCACGGGTCCGAACCGCACCGACCGACTCGCTCGGACTCGACTCGCACCGCGCGATGGAGACGTTCCCCGGCCGGGCAAGTACGATGCGCGCCTTGAGCAGTCCGACCGACCCGCACCGTCTGGCTCGAAACAGCTGTCGGAGCCGGACTTTGGGGGTCCGTGTCGGACCCCCCTGTACGCGTAGCCACGCGAGTCGCACACAGGGGGGACCCATGGGTCCCCCCTACCTGTGCGTGTGCGGCGCGAACCGCATCGACGTGAACCCACTGTAGGGGGCGCCCCTGTTTGCCTCATACCCATTGAGTCAATGGGAGCCCGCGTACGCGTTGTACGACCGGCTCCCATTGACTTCAATGGGAGTCCGACCGAATCGAGTCCGATAGCATGCGTGCGCATCGTACTCGTTCGGTCGGACTGCTAGAGTCCGATTCGGTCGGAAATCTCTCCGGGTCCGGCTCGGTCGGGGAGATTTCCGGCCTGAATCGGAATCGGCCCCTCAGTCTCTGAAATGGTAGTCAAAATCTTCCAGAAGGGCAAGGATGCAAACTGTATTCGGTGAAGTCGCCTCAAATTAGAATAGCTCTTGGATGAGGTTCATCCAAAGCCATTGGTTTTGAAGGAAGTGACCCAACTAGGGTCACCCAGGTCACTCTCGACCTCCTCTAGCCTTCCAATTCAATGAAGAGTCGATGACGCAGTAGAGAAGGCAAGCAAACTAGTTTATTCTCAAGTACACTGCAGTGGAGTCCAGTCTGACCAGCCTCCTATGATGGCTGATGAGGGACTGACTCTATCAAACATACAATTACATTATGTAGGTTGCGAAGCCCACAAAGACTCCGCCTACCAATGAAAAATACTGGTAGCTGCTGTAATACAATGGGGGTACAGAGCACAAGTTTCGATTCCACAGCCTGGCACAAGCTATCTACTGCCCAAGGTCGTCTGGCTTATCCTCCCTACTAGACAGGTGGGAGAAGGTCTTCATATAATAGGAATGGCATGTGCTAATAAGCAAGATTTGACATTGAAGAAACGAAACTCACCAAGGAGCATTTCTCGTAAATGAGCAAGTAACAGTTTCGATAATAATGGCGTCTTCGAGAGCTAAAATGGTGGCACCATTGCTAACCTAACAAGTATAAAGTTTTGCATTTATTAGTTGCCTATACATACTGTATGCATAATAATGTATTAGCTATATAAATGCTAACATAATATTAGGTAAAATATGAGTAATATATATATCCAGCTTCTCTCGCTTGTGTTTGCCCGCCGCTGCTCCAAAACAGAGGGCGCTTCGCCTTCGCGGACCACCCAAACAAGGTCTGAATTAGATAAACAAAAGTTCCTTTTCAAAAAGGACAACGAAGCCTTGTCTTGACAAAATCTGAGATTTTATTTGTCAGCTGAGATAATGTGTATCTAAGAAAACATTACCCTGCATTGATCGACTATTGCGATTCGAGGAAACTGTATGATATAAAACACATGTCGTGGTGGCTTCAGCAAAACACTCCAATATCCGGAACAGCCCCCTCCCAGCAAGAAAAACAGCAATATAACTGCAGCCCAGAACTTTTTTCTATTGAGGAACCATTCAAAACCAATTTGCCCCGGTCTCAGGGCAGCAAATAACTGTCCATCTTCTACACGAGGTCGACCAAAAAGATACATTTTGCTTATAGAGCTACAAATGAAAAACACCAGAGAAAGAGACCTTTATAATGGAACCAACGGTGGAAAGGATACATAAAAAAAGGGAAAAAAAAACAATAAAAAGGATCAGGGTCCGTTACAAGCCTCCCTGGCAGGCTTCTATTGTTCAATCCTCGATGGTGCTGTTGAGCACTGACTGTACGGTGGAGCCACACTGTTGCGGCTCATTCAGCAAATGTTCACGATCCCCAGGATAGGGCACTTTCCCTCCAAGGAAAAACACCCTGAGCTTATCCTGTCCTGTGTCTCAGGCAGTGCACCAATAGTCCAATCCCTAACCTAATTATAAAAACAGAAATAAAGGGGCATTCTACTAATCTTATCCACGAGGTCCATCCCTGCTACACTCACTTCTCGTTTGGTGCATTACCCTTCTGTCGAGGACGCAAATGGTACCTTTCTACTCCAGGCACTGTCTCATCTTGCAAAAGAATTTGAAATTCAGGGGGTGTCGGAGAACGAAGCTCAGGTTCCTGTCGATCAGATGAAGAGGGAACCTCTGCAGCCTTAATTTCGGGGGGCTGCTTCATTCAAAATCGCCTAATTCTCTTCTTCCGTTTTTGCCCAAGTCAGCCGGGAGTCCGAAAAGGGCACAAATCTCAGACCTTTCTCAGTTTCATGGTCCCCTATCCCCTGCTGTACCCCGCGATCATAGGGGAGGGGGAGCTGGACACGCCGGCAATGAGAAGTATGGATCCAGTGTTTCTGGCCATCCACTCTCACCGCCGTCCTTGTCGCGATGAGGACCAGATATGGTCCCTTCCACCGGGGCTCCAAACAGTCCTTTCTCTGAAAGCTCTTCACAAGAACAAAATCTCCAGGTTGTATGGCACTGGTACTGGAGGCAACACCTCATGTATCTGTTGATGAATAGAACACAAACTTTTAGTAAGATCATATAATAATCTACTAACAGAGGATAGTCTATCTCTGAATATTTTTTCGGCCTTGGAACACCCCACACATTTGCAGGGCGGCTAAAGACAACCTCATATGGCAATAATCCTGTTCTAGAATGGGCTGTCATTCTGGTGGACAATAGGGCAAGGGGTAATGCATCTGGCCATTGGAGCCCAGTACTTTCCTTAATCTTTGCCATCTTTAGCTTGAGAGTACCATTATACTTTTCAACTAAACCTGCTGATTTTGGATGATTTGCTGCATGAAATTTTTGTTTAATGTGCAGACCTTCACATACCAATTGAATCAATTTGGCATTGAAGTGGCTGCCATTGTCACTCCAAATCAAATGGGGCAAACCGTAGCGTGGGAAGAGCTCCTTAATAAGAGCTCTCGCCGTCGCCATGGCTGTATTTTCTTTTGTTGGGTAAGCCTCAATCCATTTACTAAATGCACAAACCACCACCAACACGTATTTCAGATTATTAACTCACTGCATCTCTATGTAATCCATCTGGAGTACCTCGAAAGGGAGATATGGTGGTGCAAAATTACCAGAAGGTGTAGGGGTACCCTTTCAGGATTATGCTTCAGACATATCATACAATACCTCACTAAATGTACAGCAACTTTTGAAATATTGTCATTTTGCCACACAGGATTCAATAGCTTGCAAATTCCTTTCGCACTAATATGGGCCGGACCATGAGCCATTGTAACTACAGGAAAAACATATGCATCAGGTAGCATCCACCTCTGCTTCTCACTCTTATCAGTCCAGCACCCGTCCTCATCTAAACGCCCTGTACGTTCCTGCCACACTGTCAACTCCTCTATTGTCGCCTCTGTCTGTATTTCCTTGACACTGTCCAGTGTATTCTCAAACATGGTAACATCTGGTACCCACCTAGCAGGTCCTGCCACAAACATTTTTGCCATTTTTGATCTAGCTGTCTCTTTTGCTGTTTGATCCGCAAAGGCATTCCCTTTTCCTACATCATCAGTGATTGCTTTGTGGGCACTACACTTTACTATTGCCAATCGTTTGGGAAGGGTCAAAGCTGTCAAAAGCCTTTATATCAGCGGACCATTTTGGATCTTAGTTCCATGTGAAGTTAAGAAACCTCTCTCTGCCCGGAGGCGTCCAAAATTATGGGCCACCCCGAAGGCATACTGGCTGTCAGTATAGATATTGACAGTCAGTCCTTCACTTAATTCACATGCTCGCAAAAGAGCTATCAACTCCGCAGCTTGAGCAGATTGATAAGGAATGCGTAAAGTCTCAACTACAGTGCGCAGCGTAGTAATAGCATATGCCGCTGTAGTGGTGCCATCTAACAATTTGAAACAAGAGCCATCGACATATAGTTCCCCTTGCGGCTCAGATAAGGGAACATCAGTCAAGTCTACCCGTCCCTTCGTCTCTTCTTCAGTGCGGAACAAACAATCATGGACATCTGTGTCCTCATATTCCGAAGGGAGGGGTAGTAACGTGACTGGGTTAAAAATGGCACAACTTTTGATATTAATATGAGGTGCAAACAAAGTTAACTCGTAACTAGTCAGACGAGCACTGGTGAGGTGTTGCGTCTTTGTCTTGTTAAAGTACATCCACAGCATGAGGTACCATTACTGTGAGATCATGATTGAGGACGAGCCCTGCCGACTCCCGTATAGACCGCCGCAGCGGCTCTTAACAAGTCAGGAGAGCTCTGGCGACAGGGTCAAGTGTAGCAGAAAAATAAGCACACAGCCTCTGCTTACCTCCAAAGGCTTGTGTTAACACCGAAAGTGCACACCCAGCCGTTTCGTGTACGTACAGCACGAAAGGCTTCTTATAGTCAGGCGTACCAAGCACAGGTGCAGAGCAAAGCGCAACTTTTAATTGCTCAAAAGCAAGCTGGCATTCATGCGTCCAAAGCAAAGGTTCATGCACATCTTTAGTTGTCAAGCGAAGCAAGGGCTGTATTAATAAAGAATAAGAAGGAATCCAGTGTCCACAATACGAGGTGATGCCTATGAAAGCACGCACATCCCTCTGAGTCACAGGGACAGGCATCTTAACAATGGCATCAACTTCAGGTGTTAGCCTCCGACCCTCCTTCGACAGCAGGTGACCTAAACAGGTGACCTGCTGTTGGCAATATTGGAATTTAGAAAGGGACACTTTATGCCCTTTATCCGCCAAATGCTTCAATAATCTGACTGTAGCCTCCTGACAACCCTCTTCGGTATCGGAGGCTATCAAAAGGTCATCCATTCACTGCAATTATACATTACTTGACTATAAATACTGGGACTTTCAGTATACCCCTGAGGAGCTCGACAGAATTGGAAACTCCTTCCAGCCAAGGCGAAGCCAAAAAGATACCTACTGGCTGGATGAATAGGTATACTAAAAAAAGCATTTTTTAAATCAATCACAGAAAAGAACTTAGCTGTGGAAGGAATCATTTTCAACAGGACGATGGTGCCTGGCACCACCGGAAACTGAGGAATCACCATTTTATTTATTTCCCTAAGGTCAATTACAAAATGATAAACATCAACGACCGCCAACGCTACGACCCAGCAGCACTCCACGCACTCAACCCAGGCCGCAACAACAACTGCAAGCTAGCATCACCAGCCGACACCCACGGACCCTTCAGCTGTCACCGCTGCCGGCACACCTGCAGCACCGCCAAGAACATGGATCCAGCACAACCCGCCCACAAGAACACAACCGAACCGAAGACCCTGCAATGCATCCTCCTCAACGTCCGATCCCTCCACAAACACGCCCCAGAAATCTGGAACCTCCTCGACAGCACCACCCCGGACGTAGCGTTCTTCACCGAAACCTGGAACAACGACCAACACCACCTCGGGACCGGACATCGCCATCGCCATCCCCCAAGGATACAAGATCTCCAGGAAGGACTGCCCCACCCGCCCAGGAGGAGGAATCGCCATCGTCCACAAATCCAGCCTCCGCCTGAGCACACACCCCGACGAGCTCACAGAACTGATGGAACACCTTCACTTCAAGATTCTGGCCAGCCCCACCGCCACCCTCCGAGGAACCCTCATCTACTGACCCCCTGGACCCTGCGAACCCTTCGCCAACTCCATCACAGACATTATCTCCCTGCAGGCCATCGCATCCACCAACTACAACCTGCTGGGAGACCTCAACTTCCACCTCGACAACCAACTGGACCCCAACACCACATCCCTCCTGGACAACCTCCACAACATTGGACTCCGCCAGATCATGACCGAGCCCACGCACTCAGCAGGACACACCCTCAACCCCCTCTTCACTACAGGAAACTCCATCACCTTCAGCCACACCACCGAATTCCCATGGACCGACCATTGTTGCATCCACTTCACCTTCAGAACACCCACCATCAACAGACACCAGCACCTGCTTCCACGAAGAAACTGGACCAAAATCACCGATGACCAGCTCACCTCCTCACTCAACAACTCCACCGCAGCCATCGCAGAAAACGACGACCCCAACATCGCAGCCCGAACCCTGCATAGATGGATCTCGGACAGCACCAACATCATAGCCCCCCTCAAGAAAAACAACAATATCCGCGCCAAGAAAGCCAGATGGTTTACCACCGAACTTCGAGAGTCCAGACGCACATGCCGCCGCCTCGAAAAGGCCTGGAGGAACACCAAATCCACAGAAGCCCACAACAACTTCAGAGCCGCCACCAACGCCCACCATCAACTCATCAGAGAAACGAGGAAAAAAGCGATTGAAGACAGAATCTCCACCCACGTGCACAACAGCAAGGAACTCTTTCAGCATCATCAAGGAGTTCGCCCAACCCACCAGCGAGTCTACCGACATCCCTCCCTCACAAGACCTCTGCGACAAACTCAGCACCTTTTTCCACCACAAAATCAAGAGCATCTACGACAACTTCGACGAAGACAACCAACACACTGAACCCTCACCAACCACCCCCGACACCCGGAAACCAGCGATTGACGACTGGACAGCCCTCACCACCGAAGACACACTGAAGACAATGAAGTCAATCCACTCAGGGGCCCCCACGGACCCCTGCCCCCACCACATCTTCAACAGAGCCGCCGACACCATCGCACCCATGCTCCGCCACACCATCAACCGCTCCCTGGCGACCGCCTGGCTCCCCGATGACTGGAAACACGCCGAGGTCAACCCCCTCCTAAAGAAACCCTCAGCGGACCCCACCGACCTCAAAAACTGCAGACCCATCTCCCTGCTCCCGTTCCCAGCGAAAGTCATCGAGAAAGCCATCAACAGCCAACTCGCCACATTCATTGAAGAACACAACATCCTCGACTCCTCCCAATCCGGCTTCAGAAAAACCACAGTACGGAAACCGCCCTCCTCGCCGCAACAGACGACATCCGCACCCTACTGGACAAAGGAGAAACAGTAGCCCTCATCCTCCTCGACCTATCAGCGGCGTTCAACACAGTCTCCCACCGCACCCTAATACGCAGACTCTACGACGCAGGAATCCAAGACAAGGCCCTCGACTGGATCTGCTCCTTCCTCTCCAGCAGGACGCAGCGGGTCAGACTCCCCCCTTTCCTCTCGGACCCCACACCTACCACCTGCGGAGTCCCCCAGGGCTCCTCCCTCAGCCTGACGCTCTTCAACATCTACATGGCTCCACTTGCCCCATCGTCAGAACCTACGGACTCAACATCGTGTCATAAGCAGACGACACCCAGCTCATCCTCTCCCTATCCAACGAGCCCAACACCGCCAGACGCAACTTTCGAGAAGGCATGGAAGCCGTCGCCAAATGGATGAAAAACAGCTGCCTACAACTAAACACCAGAAGTACTCATCATGGGCCCAAACCCCGACGCCTGGAGCGACACCTGGTGGCCCCCCGCCCTCGGAAATCCGCCAACACCCACGGACCACGCACGCAACCTGGGAATCATCCTGGACTCCGTGCTCAAAATGAACCGCCAGATCAACTCTGTCTCGTCTTCCTGCTTCCACACCCTCCGCCTCCTTCGTAAGACCTTCAAATGGATCCCCCTCGAATACCGACAGACCGTCACTCACGCCCTGGTCACCAGCAGACTCGACTACGGCAACGCACTCTACGCCGGAATAAACAAAAACCTCACCCGCAAGCTACAGAACATCCAGATCGCCGCCGCAAGACTGGTCCTCAACCTGCCAAAACACTGCCACATCTCCCAGCACCTGCGCACACTCCACTGGCTCCCCGTCGAGGCGAGAATCACCTTCAAGATGCTCACCCACGCACACAAGGCCCTCCACGGCACCGGACCAGCATACCTGAACAGCCGACTCAAATTCCACGCACCCCAAAGGACCCTACGATCAGCCCAGCTCTCCTACGCCGTGGTCCCCCGCACCAGAAAGACCAGATCGGGAGGCCGCTCCTTCTCCTTCCTCGTGGCCAAAGCATGGAACGCCCTTCTGCTCCACCTCAGACAGACAACATCGCTCCCCATCTTCGCAAGAATCCTCAAAACCTGGCTCTTCGACAGACACCCTCCTTGATGGAATCGAACCTGCACCCCCCCACCCCTAGCGCCTTGAGACCCTTACGGGTGAGTAGTTGCGCTTTAACAAACCCCTGATTGATTGATTGATTGAATCAGGGGAATCTAAAGGTGCCTTTTTAAGAATAGGGAGAATGGGGCTATTACATACATTCACCACTGTCTCTTCAACCACCCCTGATTTGATCAGGTCCTGTATAATCTGCATCAAAGCCTGTTCCCCTGCCTGCAATATTTTATACTGGGGAATACGAGGGAGCACAGCATTCTCCTTGACCTTTATAGAAACTGGTGGTATCCGTAACATCCCCACATCTGTATCCCCTGTGGCCCACAATGAGGACGGCACATCCTTAAATTCAACAGGAGGTGGGGCATCCTTTGCCAAACACTGTTTTGCTCTAGCCACATTAGCTCCAATAGTCATGTAAACACCATCTGGGGAACAAGAAATTGTGGCATGTAACTTCTTCAATAAATCCAATCCCAATACATTTTCACCACAATTCGCCATTAACAAAAATGGAGAGTCCACAGTAAAGGGAACAATAGTCAAAGCAAGAAGTTTGGAAATGGGGTTCACGACTGGTATGCCTGAAAAACCTACTGAAACATTATTACGGCAAGACAGGGCTGCCCCGGGGACCAGCGTATGAGAAACAGAGCTATTCATCGCACCTGTATCCACCAAAAATTTCTGTGTTAAACCATGCAAATCTGCTGTGACATAAGGACCACGCTGATCTACAGGAATTTGGACTGGTCCCTTTCCCTGTCCTTGGCTGTCCTAACCATAGGACATCCCAGCAGCATCATCCATATCATAATCCTCATGATATTACTGCCTTCCCCGGGGGTCATCAAAATAGTTCTGATCAGAACGACCCCCTGAGGATGCACCTGCTTGAACCCCATCCCGATCAGCCTCATAACGTCCCCTTCCTCGCGAACCTCGCCTGCCAGGAACTGCAAGTTTTTGTAATAAATCTGGGCACTCACTCCGCCAGTGTCCCTCCATTTTACAATACGCACACTGATTTGGCCCCAGGGATGCACCACCTCGGGACCTTTGAGCTGGACCATTTCCCCGTCCCCTTCTGGACCCTCTTGCAACTTGCTGCAGCAACACCCTCGTTTTCAAATCCTTACTTTTCTTATCCACCTTATCCTTTTCCTCGTTTTCTCGATGCTCATAGTACTGGGCCATACTCAATATCACAGAAGGGGAGGAGGTAGTCCAAGTGCTCTTTGAAGCCTGCAATCAGGCTGCAATCTCTGGAAGCATATTGGTAACAAACCTATTAACAAACAAACGAACACCACCTTCAACTGACAAATCCTGTCCACTGAAATCCAAGAAAACCCCTTCAAACCTAGTAAAAAAATCAGACACACTCTCTTCTTTCTTTTGACGACACGCCGTTAACTTATCCCAATCCACCCGTCTGGGTGGAATGAGAGAATGCATATAAGTGATGATACGACTCGGCAAAGCCAGAATCTCAGCTCTGGCTTTTTCACCAGGCTTTCGCTCTGCGTCCCATGCCTTAATCTCATTCTAAGAACCACCCAATTCCACCCTGTGGTCCTGCGTATGTACCTGCCTCCATATGTCCACCGGCACCAACAGTCCATAGAACATCTCTATATCTGCAAGAGTCATAACCGACAAAGAGGCAGCCTCTGTCAACTCTTTATAATACGCCGTAGGATTCTTTCTGGGATCTGGTAACTGACTTTTAAGGGCTAATACCTCACTCCTCTTCCATGGAGTATAAACCCACTGCTCCTGAAAATGAGCTGCCACTCATGGTTGGACCACCTCATTCCTTTGGTTCCACTGCTCTGGAATCTCAGGATGAAAAATAGGGTGTACCTCCCTCATAGGATACTGGGACACACCAGCCGGAGTACGATGCTGTAACCTTTCTCGATAACTAAGTAACGTCCCAACATTACCAAGAACTTCCATAGGGGCCATACCAGCTGAATATACACGATTTCGAATGTCGTAGATAATTTGAGGGGCTGTGCCTCTGATACACTGTTCCCACAGACTAATCAATGTAGCCGACATGTGCTGAAGGGCATGCTGATGTACAATCGGGTCAAAATCTTTCATCACACTCCATATATCTTCGGATTCCGGGCCCACTGCGCTGCCTGATTTGCAACCATCCTTTTCTCCTCCTCACCTACATTAGATCACGTCAATACCTGCTCCATTCGCTCCCGTATTGCCGCCCAATTCCCTCCATCTGACCCTCACACTGGTGTGTCAACACCACTCAACACAACAGGTGAAAAACTTGGGGAAGACACAAGAGGTACAGACAAAGGGGACAGTGTCAATAATGGCTGCGTAGTAGAAGTAAGAGAAGGAGGAGAAACGGAAGCAGAAATAGCAGATGCTGCGGGGGTGCCTGCAGTCACCGCACTCGCAGTCTGTGAAGCCGAAGAGGAGGTAAACAAAACTGGAGCCGAAGATGTTGAACTCACAGGGTGACTCGAAGAAAGTGGAGGAACATCAGAAGACTGAGACGATGGAACTGCAGGATATATTCTCTGTGGGGCATAGGGAGGTGGGGGGCAAGTTTCCAACAGATCCTCCACT
Source organism: Calotriton arnoldi (assembly GCA_963921515.1). Lineage (NCBI taxonomy): Eukaryota > Metazoa > Chordata > Amphibia > Caudata > Salamandridae > Calotriton > Calotriton arnoldi. The sequence goes on from CAWUFW010017931.1 coordinate 80,754, forward strand.
AAAGGATCCTCGTCCTCTCTAACCACATAAGACTTATTACATTGTAATCGGAACTTCCTACCAGCACAATCAAGACTTTTCTCTGCTTGCTCTTTATCATAAGCTAAAGCTTTTTGCACTACTGTCTGCATTGCTTGCTTCCTAGACACCTTCTGGGCCCGTATACGCCTCTGTTTAGCTTCCTTTTGCCATACCTGTAAAGTATCAAACATTGACTGTCTACTTCTTCTAGCAAATAATTTGTCCTGTAAATTATTCAATTTTTGTTTGTCAAAAGTACCATCCAATGGCCACTGACGCTCAGCATCATCCTTCGTGTACTTATGCCACAATGTACGAAACATATTGGACCAATGCCGTGCTTCACATACATCTCAAAGTTTGGAGTGCCTTCTGGAGGTGCAGGTTGTCGTTCCTCCAGCCGATGCTCCGCAGACCATCTGCGACACCCAAAGCACCACATTTTACTCTAACAAGACATCGTAGCATCAGACACATTCTCTATCTACCCAATCACACACACACCCACACACAATAAAAACGCACACGCACAAACAAAGAACTCTCAAAAGCAGTCCGTAAACTGCACCAAAACAAGTCAGTCCTCAGACTGCTCCAAAACAAGATAGGCTTTAGCCCCAGGCCTTTTCAAATCCCAACCGAATTACCAGGTGGCCTGGCAGAACGTTCTAAAACGCTCCGTATCGCAAGGGTCCACAGACCCACCAAGTTAACCAAGACGGCGCCGCACTTACCAAAGAATCAAGATAAACTCACCTGGTGCACACAGGTCAAACAAGATTATTCTCCACTGTCGACTCTTCAGACCAAACGGTCAGATCCAAGGGTTTTGCCTTTTCAGGACCCCAGCCGAGATGACCACTAGACGAGGAGCCGCCCGATCAGACAGGCGGGGCAGCTGCGAGAACTAGGCTCGATCGTGTGGGTTACCCCGATCCGACCAGACGCAACCCCGACCTCTACAACCCGACTACGGGCGAGATGGGTCACCTGGTGGAGTCCCTGTTCGGGCGCCAACTGAAGGAAGTGACCCAACTAGGGTCACCAGGGTCACTCTCGACCTCCTCTAGCCTTCCATTCAATGAAGAGTCAATGACGCAGTAGAGAAGGCAAGCAAACTAGTTGATTCTCAAGTACACTGCAGTGGAGTCCAGTCTGACCAGCCTCCTATGATGGCTGACGCGGGACTGACTCTATCAAACATACAATTACATTATGTAAGTTGCGAAGCCCACAAAGACTCCGCCTACCATGGAAAAATACTGGTAGCTGCTGTAAGACAATGGGGGTACAGAGCACAAGTTTTGATTCCACAGCCTGGCACAAGCTATCTACTGGCCAAGGTCGTCTGGCTTATCCTCCCTACTAGACAGGTGGGAGAAGGCCTTTATGTAATAGGAAAGGCATGCGCTAATAAGCAAGATTTGACATTGAAGAAAAGAAACTCACCAAGGACCATTTCTCGTAAATGAGCAAGTAACAGTTTCGATTATAATACAAAATGGCGTCTTCGAGAGCTAAAATGGTGGCACCATTGCTAACCTAACAAGTATAAAGTTCTGCATTTATTAGTTGCGTATACATACTGTATGCATAATAATGTATTAGCTATATAAATGCTAACATAATATTAGGTAAAATACGAGTAATATCGCACTTCTACGTTTCAATTCTAACAGTTTTGTTAGGAAAATCTCAGACCAGGAAAATTCTAAATTGACACCTGTTGAAGTCCTCTCATCAGAGGGATACTTTTCTCGCCATTTCTTGGTCAGGATTTCTACCTTCTGGCCTATTTTATGGAGTTCCAACTTCTATGGGGAAGCCTGGAGCTATATCCAACCAAGACCTCTTAAAATCAAAAACTGCTGCTACAAACTCCAACTGAAACTCCAGAGGTCTTAGAAGTCCCAAAATGTTCTCAGTGCCATCTTGTCTGACCTTCAGGAGCTGTTCCTCCTGGTCACTTCTGTGACTCCCCGGACATCAGAATATGCACTCAGAGGCCAGGAATAACTCAGCAAGCTCCAGTCCAGATCTAGTTGCAACTGGCCAGCTGGGCACTTTCAGAAAAAGACCTCTTGCAGCTTGTTTCGGCCACTAGCCAAGCAGGGTGGTCATGGAACACACCCTTGGAGTCTTGTTCTCAGTCCTAGGTAGAAGTTAGTGTCCTAAAGGCCTCTACAAACAGCAGGTCCAGTCCTCTTCTTTTCTTTCTTAACTACAGATGTGTTTGATCAGCTGGAGTGATGTGCCACTTTGGTAGTATTCACTAGAACGTGGTTGGGAGTGACACCTGGACACTTTGTAACCAATGAGGAAAACGTTCCCAAGGGGAATTCCTTCCACTTTTGCAGCAATTCATACAGTGCACTATTGTAAATAAAATCCAATATGGCACAACCTTGATGGAATGTTTAGGGCAAACTTTAGGGAAATGAGCAGTACCCTCCTCCTCAACCACACCAAACTGTTTCTGATAACAGCTCACCCTCCCATTTAAATAGTGCCAAGCTGGAGACAATGTACATTGTGAGTAAATGGTTATCTTCTCTAAGTATGCATCTGCACTTAACTATGAATAGGCAGGCCTCACCCTGGTCCCATTTAAATATAAATGAAGCTCCTGAGTCCTTCCCAATTATCATCCACTGTTTCTGCTCTGGGAGCAGCTTTAACACCTTAGGAAGGGGAAGCACTGACCGGGGCCAGCTGTTGGCAGGCTGATGCTAATTAGTTGACTGGAGGTTCAGGCAGATAAAGTTAAGTTTTCAATAATAATTTTTCTTACATATTTAATAAGAGTAATGCCTTCCCAAGTGACTCAGATTGGAATAGACATTAAAAATAGTGGTTGTATCATTCTAGTAGATTGTGCCAAACCAAAGATAGCAGAGGTATCATTTTTATTCTGATCTTTAGTTTTTCTAAAGCTACAGCCCTTCCCAATGAAAATTGCTTTTGGTGCTAGTCATGCTAGATATGAGCCAAAACTCAACCCTGGCATGTGACACTTTTAAATACTAGGCACACTACCTTGAGGGCTACAAGGTCTACTTATTGGTGACTTATTTAATTTTTCAAAGTAGGGTTCTTTCCTTTCAAGAAGGCTTAGTTTGACAGGTTCACAAAGGTCAGGCAGGTTTAAAATGGGCAGGACACAGGCTACACAGGTTTCTTTGCTAGCCTGGTGGATGACATGACATGTGCTTCATTTAGTCCATAGGTAACATTTAACTTTCCCATGGCATTGTGTATTGTCCTACTCCTCAAACTATGACCTTACTAAGGGGCATATCAGCAACGGACGGCGATAAATAACGCAAAGCGCGGTTAGCGCTTTTGTATTTATCGCCGTCTATCGCTGGAATTTATCGCCCTGTTAGCGCGTTATTAACAACTCGTTTCTCCAAGGCGATGTAAATTCCAGCGATAGCGGGGAAATCGCCGTTTTGCAGGGAACATCGCTGGTTTTCCAGCGATGTTCCCTGCAAAACGGCGATATGCTTGATGATACGACCTATGTGGTCGTAACACAAGAATCCACCCCCCATGTTAAACATACATGAGTCAGGAGTTTAGCAGACGTTAGTTTTTGGCGAAAACAGCGGTTTTCACCTAAAACTAACGTCTGCTAAAATGCGTGGGCCACCTTGTAAATATCACGATGTGCACATCAGCGATATTTTACAGGTTGTACTGCCCAGTGACGCCCACTTTGCATCTCATTAGAGATGCAAAGCGAGGCGTCGGGAAAACGGGTGCTAACATGCGCTAATGCATGTTAGCATCCCCTTGTAGATAGGGCGATAATATTATCTCCGCTTTTTTGGCTTTTAAAGCCAAAAAAGCGGAGATAAGGCCCTTGTTAATATGCCCCTAGAAAGTTAAAAATGCCAGTTGGGGATTAGCCAATTTCACCATGTGTTAGAGGTCAAATCACATGCACTGGAACCTGGAGTGCTGCTGTGTGTAGAGTTAAAAAAACCTGAAATACCAGTCAGCAGAAAATGGGGGTGGGTGCTCAAAAAGAGGCACTGTCTCACACTAAGCAATTAGAAGAGGATATACAATACAAGTTTGTTATAACCCATAGAAATCAATATAACAACTTAAACAAGAACTGCCCCTGATTGTTAGTGGTTGGAAGAACATGCACATTTTGTTGTGGTTAAGTTGCAAGGATAGTTTCTTATATGTTTGAAGTAATGTGTGATGTTGGTTATGTGTCGGTTTTATTTGGACCTACAAAACAAATCCCATATACAAAACAAATCTCAGTTGCCATATGCAAGTCTGACTTTTAACATACTCTTATCTCAAAAGCATTGCTGCCTGCGTTCTTAACTGATGTTATTATGCATTAAAGGGCTAAATATAACACTGTTACTTGTTTAAGGCTCTAATCTGTTCTACCACATCTTTTGAATAGACCTGGATGTCATCCTAAATGTATGTCTCAAGGTGGCTGGGTACTGATGCTGGTGCACACCTACTATTAGAAAATTCTATATTTATATATCTTATCCCACTAATGGTGTCTTAAAAAGATAGATGGCTGCCAAACAGCCTTTAAGAACCAAAATTAGCTCTATTGTTTAAAAAGCCTTTGAGCACTCAGAAAATGGCAGTCCACAACAAAATAGTCATGCTTTAATAATAGTCTTCAAGTCTCTAGAAAATACGTGGTTCATCACCCTGGTGTTATGCCTCCGAATTCATCAGGGCTAAGGGCAAACAGAGCAGAACTAATTTTGAGTCATCTCCTCTAAACCAAACTATACATTCCCAGTCCCAATATTTTTACATGTGTGAAATGTACAAAGTAAGCATCATACATGGGAACACAAACCACAATACTAGTTGTATAAACAATTTACATAAACTGGTTATTCATCGCATCAATTTGTGACACATTCAAAATTGCATCTCCATCACTAACTGGCACATGCATCAAGCTAGGATTTTGCGAGTCCTTAATAGCGAATATTAAGGATTCGCAATTAAGGATTTGCAAAATCCTATGCATGTAGGAATCGCTATAATAATAGCGATTCCTTCACATTCCTTATTTGCGACTCGCAAATTGCGAGTCGCAAATAAGGAATGGCTTCCCATTCATTCCTATGGGCCTACAGGCCCATAGGAATGAATGGGAAAATGCGAGCGCTATTTGCGAGTACCAATAGGTACTCGCAAATTGCGCATGCAATTTCAAGGGTGCAGGGGTGTCAAAAGATCCGTGCACATATGTTGCGCACACACATGTCCCAAGGACATGTGTGTGTGTAACCTTCAACTTTGAAAAATGCACTTTAGTGCATTTCTCAAAGTTTTTGCAATTTACCATGAAGTTCAACTTCATCGTAAATTGCGCCCCCTAGTAGCGAAATCGCTAATTTTTTTACTTTGTTGCATTGCATTTAAGGAATCTCAATTTGCGATTCCTTAAATGCAATCGCAATTTAAGTAATCGCAATTGTGCGATTCCTTAAATTGCGATTTTCGCATTTGGAATGGTGCATCCCAAATGCAAAAATACAGGTCGCAAAGGGGCAGATTCGGCGAATCTGCCCGTTTGCGACCCGATTTTCGGATGATGCATGGGGCCCTAAGTGAATAAAAAAGGTAGAAGTAAGAATACCCAAGTGACCTTTCTAAACCGATAGATGAACCTATTTTGATAGATAACGATTCGGCCTCAGTAAGTAGGAGTTAGAGGCTCGATTCACAAAGGTAAACTGAGATGAGAGTCTAACTTTACGACTTCCGGTATTCACAAAGGTCATTTACAAGTAGTAAAGTTAGACTTTTTTCTCAGTTTAACTTAAGTTTTGGACTTAAGTCTAAATGAGACCAAAACTTAAGTTAAACTGAGACAATAGTCTAACTTTACTACTCGTAAATGCCCCTTGTGAATACCGAAAGTAGTAAAGTTAGATTTTCGTATCAGTTTACCTTTGTGAATCTAGCCCTTACTCTTTAAGTACTATTTCTAGTAATGAGGGTGAGGCCTTAAATGCAGGAGAAGGTACATCAAAGCTAAATAATACTAGCAATACTCTTATAAAGGAAGTTATGAGGATCAGAATGGGCAATCAAGATCATAACAACAGACCCAGAACAGACAATGTAGTAAAACAAGAAGGGGGAAGAGAGGGAAATAACAAAACAAAAGGAGAGGCATGCAAACACTGTCTTTAAACAAGAAAAAATAGTAGGGGTCCACTAAGATATACCACAAATAAGCACTCTGGAGGTTACTGTTTTTAACGTATCTGATATACAATAGCTTTTTAGGAAAGGCATGAGCTTTACCCGGGAGGGAGGAGTAATGTCTTAGATCTTAATATTGGCCTGTTTAAATTTGTGAGAAGACTAAAACTCAATATTTTTTTTCTATTTGAACCCACTGAAGAAAAAAACTGATGTAATAGAGACTGAATACAATGACATGACTAGTCGAGATATTTATGACAGTACTAAGCTCTTATCCATTTTGGAGTGTGAAGATACTATTAGATATAGAACTCTGTACCAATCTAAGTAAAGACAGTGGGTTAAAACCAAAATCAAGTTAGACACCACCATTGATAAATGGTAATAATTTGTATTAAGAAACTTGCTCGGATTTGGATAAAGGGACAAAAAATGTAGAATACATTCAAGATTTCTTCATAGGGATTAATTAACTTCATCAGAACGTTTGACCCTGAGACAATTATAGAAGGGCAGATGTTTGATGATAAGAGAGACAAAGGTTGAAATATTTTGGACAGGAACTGTGTGGATTATAATAATGCAATCTATGAACAATTGAGTTACCCCTCATGCTGTCAAAAATTGAATTTTATTCCAATTGTAGAATCGAGTAAATGTATTAATGTCAATTTAAAAGAGTGGCATAATGATGGATTACTTAATTATGGTGACTGTTGCTATTTGCTAGTTGATCAACCCAGGTTTTCATGTTTATGCATACACTTCCAAAAACTACACAAAGATCTCCTGCTTCCTCCGGGTAGACCTATTTTCCAGGTATTAGAGGACCAACTGAAAGGATTTCAGAATCAATGGATTTTGTTTAAGGCCATATGTGGGTAATTTACCATCTTAAATCTGGGTCACAAAACAAATCCTAAATTTGTTGAGTGATGTTATATGGGAATCAGGTATTTTAATGGTTACTCTTGACATTGTTTCTTTGCATATGACTGTTACACATGATAATGGTTTACAAGCTTAACCACTTTTTCAGAACAAGACCAATAGATTTGCTGGAACATACACACATTTCAGTGACAAAAATTATACTTGAGAGCAATATTTTTCTGTTTAATGATGAATGGTATTGACATCTATGTGGTAGAGTAATGATTTCCAGGCTTGCCCCTTTCTACCCCAACCTATATATGGATTGGTTTGAGTAGAGTCAAATCTGGGGTCTAGGTGGTTCAAATTTGATCACCCGTATACACTATTGGGAAAGATTTATTGATGCTTGCTTCATGATTTGGACAGGAGATGAATTGGAACGAAATACTTTATTTGACTATCTTAATAGGAATTATTATAATATGTTGCTTATATTTCAATAGGTTTATGAACACATAGGGCCCAATTCACAAAGGTAAACGTACACTTTAGTTTACTACTTTTGGGTATTCATGAAGCTAAACTTAGACCATAAGTCTAACTTTACTACTTTTCGGTATTCAGAAAGGTAAACTGAGACCAAAAATCTAACTTTACTAGTAGTAACTTACCTTTGTGAATACCAAAAATTAGTAAACTAAGGGCCAGATGTCCGACCCTTTTTTGCGGCTGCAAACGGAAGATCCTCCCGTTTGCGACAGGAAAAAAGAGTAATGGCATATACAAATGCTATTTTGCGAGTCAATGACTCGCAAAATAGCATTTGCAACTCCCGCTATTAGGAAGGGGAGTCCCTCCCTAATAGCGAGTCACCATGCCATGTACAAGTGCTTTGCGACTGCATTTGCGGCTGCAAAACACTCACAGATTACCACCTACTTCAAGTAGGTGGCAAACCACTCACAAAAGAGAAGGGGTCCCGAGGGAACCCCTTCCCCTTTGTGAGTATGTGAGAAAATATTTTTAAGAGCAGGCAGTGGTCCCAGGGACCACTGCCTGCCCTTAAAAAAATGAAACAAAAAAGTTTAATTTTTCTTTTTTAAATGCATCCCATTTTCCTTTAAGGAAAACGGGCTGCATTAGAAAAAAAAGACTGCTTTATTTAAAAGCAGTCCCAGCCATGGTGGACTGCTGACCCCAGCAGGTCACCATCACTGGGAGTGCTAGCCATTCCTAATTGGGTCGCAAATTGCGACAGCCTCATTAATATTCGTGAGGCATGCAATTTCCGACCCCATTAGGAATCGCTAACAGTGTCTAAGACACTGTTATACATGCCAATTTGCGAGTCGCAAATTTCGAGTCGCAAATGTGAAGCAATTTGCGAGTCACAAATTGGTGGTTCGTACATCTGCCTCTTAGACTTTTGGTCTAAGTTTACCTTTGTGAATACTGAAAAGTAGTAAACTTACACAAAAGTGTAAGTTTACCTTTGTGAAATGGGATCATACATTTTCAGATGTAGAATTATATATTAAGGGCAATAAGATTCAAAGTAGAATATTTCAGAAGACAACCTCATTTAGGGCCAGATGTATGATCCACCAATTTGCGCGGCTTGCTGGGGTCAGCAGACCATCATGTCTGGGACTGCTTTTAAATAAAGCAGTATTTTTTTCTAATGCAGCCCATTTTCCTTAAAGGAAAACGGGATGCATTTAAAAAAGAAAAATGAAACTTTTCAGTTTCATTTTTTTAACGGCAGACAGTGGTCCCTGGGACCACTGCCTGCTCTTAAAAATATTTTCTCACATACTCACAAAGGGGAAGGGTGCCCTGGAGACCCCTTCCTGTTTGTGAGTGGTTTACCGCCTACTTGAAGTAGGTGGTAAACTGCGAGTGTTTTGCGGCCGCAAATGCAGTCGCAAAACAGTTGTACATGGCATGGTGACTCGCTATTAGGAAGGGGCCCCCCTTCCTAATAGCGGGAGTCGCAAATGCTATTTTGCCAGTCAGTAAATAGCAAAATAGCATTTGTACATGCCATTACCCTTTTTGGCGGTCGCAAACGGGAGGATCTCCCGTTTGCGGCCGCAAAAAAGGGTCGTACAACTGGCTCTTAATGCCTTACATTACATGCTACTAGATTACACCCTAAATTTCAAATAAATGCTCTACCATATGGATAGGGCAAAGCACAACTGTAGCGAAGAAAGCACATTTTTTAAAACACTTCAGGATAGTGAGCAGAGATTTGAAAAAAAGAGAGTTCATGACACAAACATTAGTAATTATGCAAGTAATAAGACCAAGAGGCTGGCTCATAATTCGACCTTATGTTCCAACTCAAATAGGAAAAAGTGTCATACTAGTGAAGTAAGAATGATTACTAATTACAATGCTCATGCTAGTAAATATTGGAAAATCTTAAAGAAACACTGGCATTTGCTTGTCACTGATAAGTTGTTAACGGCTTTGTTCACAACCAAGTTTAACTTATGATAAAGGGAGAACTCAAAACATTTTCTTAGTCCAAGTTATCCTAGACCTATAGGACAGAGTTTGTGGTTGGCTTTGTATCTAGAAATTTCTTTAAATGTGGCTTGTGCAATATGTACATGTAAATGGATTATGTACAAAAAGAAAGATTTCTATTATAGCAGTGAGAGGGTATATATGATTAACATGAACATAAATTGTGGAACAAGATTTGTAATATATGTACTTGTTTAAAAGTGCCAGAAGATTTATGTATGTTTCTCCATTACTCATTTGTTATTCTGGGCATAATATGTAATTTTATCATGATTATAGATGTGGGGGTTGCCTTTAAATGGATTATATATTTTGGAAAAATGATATGATAAGGAGGGCAAGAAGGGTGCTGTAATTAGTAATCATATGAAATTGACTCTTCACTGACAATTCACATATGCTGAAATGGTGCCCAAAATAGATGCCATTTTGCTATTCTGGATTGTTATTGGTAATACTTGTCACTTGGTATATATGTGTTTGTTTTAAAGTAAATGCAATATGGTTGTAGTTAGCAGCATAATCAGATAGGTCAATATATAAAGAGGTATACTAAGATGCCTACCACAGTTTCTTCTGTGATTGTTTCTTTTTTAGGTTTATGGACAGAATATTTAGTGGTAACCTGGCATGATTTGAATCTCTTTTGAAATGGATGGTGTTTTGCTTGTGACTTTTACTCAATGACGTTTTTATTTGAGAGAATGCGATAAGTGGTTCATAGATAAGTAAGAATTGTCATGTGAGATATACTAAGATGGCCGCTGTAATTCACATTTGGATTTGGTTTGACGTTCTTTTTAATTATGAGACCATTTAGTGTATGGCGATATGGAGCATGATTGGAACTTTTATCAATGTTGTGGTGGCGATAGGGGCTTAGCCTTATTTACAAGGCTGCGTTAAGCCACTTAAGATGGCTTAATGCTGCCTTGTAAATAAGGCCCCCTTTCACGCTATGGTTAGCGTGAAAAGGGTGGGCAGTGGGTGTTGCGGTGGGCGTTCCACCGCAACACCCATTGATTTTGACGCTGCCCACTATGTACAAGGGCAGCGTACATAGGTGGCAGCGCCAAAATTAAGACCAGGTTTTACCTGGTCTTAAGTTGGCGAAACGAGGAGAAATGCATTATTTCACCTCGTTTTTGCTTTTTCCATGTGTGCTGCCTTGTGCCGCTTACATGAAAAAAGCAGAATGCCATAAATTGTTTTTGTACAGGAAGGTCCCCCTTCCTGTACATAAACAATCTTTAAAAAAAAAGACATTTTGTGACTTTCATGTATGCTGCATTAAGCAGCACACATGAAAGTGACACAATGGCATTTCAGGATTGTTTATGTGCAGGAAGGGACACCTTCCTACACATAAACAATCCTCCCCTGCACACAGACATCCTTGAACTAGGGTTCAAGGGTGCCTGCGTTGGTCCTACACTGCTAAGTGTAGCGCCTTCGCAGGGGGAAACGCAAGGCTGCATCATATCGTTGTAAATATGGTGCAGCCTTGCATTCCAATAGTACGGCGTTAAGCCATGACGGCTAACGCCTCACTCCGCCACTTTTATTGTACATATCCCCCTCTGTTTGGTAGGTTTACCTTGAAACCTGTTTCAGTTTATTTAGTACAATAGAATTCGAGTTTAGGTGGTGAAGAATGGGTCTAGCGATGATGTCTTATTAAATATATGAAGTTGAATAAATATCAATAAATAATAGCACATTTTTAGTTCAACACCTTATAGTTTTATATACTGGTAGAGATATGGATATGACAAATTGGGTGATGATATGTAAGTTGGAATTTACCTTATTGGAGATACTATATTTCATATAACTGAATGCCTGATTGTGGACTTTAGGAAGACTTCGGTTTTGGCACAAATGTAAATATGTTCGTACTTATGTACACAGTTTCAGATCTTACGAGATACACTTCCCATGGTAAAAGGTATTGTGAATATAGATTTGGTAAGTGTTTTTTTCTACTTTCTGTGTTTCCTTGGTTATATACATCTTGTATATATCTATTAATATATGTGGGTTTTATTTAGATTTTCAAAGAATACATGTGGTAGAATCATAATTTAAGGTGTGTGCTATGTTAAGTATAGTTGTTCCTTTAAAAAAGGCTCCTTGGAGATTCTTTGACCTTTTTTCTTCACTTGGTGAGGGGGAGGTAATTTTGGATGTGTCACAATTGGGTGAAATGGATAACCTGTTTATCTAAATTGTGGATACAACTAGTATTGTGGTTTGGGTTCCCACATGTGATGTTTGTTTTGTACGTTTGACACATGTATAGATTTTGGTAGACGTTGTCATTCATGTAAGAATTGGGAATGTATAATTTTCTTTTGTGGAGATGACTCAAAATTATTTGTGTTCTGCCCTTAGCCCTGGTTGAGAGGCAACACACCAGTACGATGAAACAAGGACCAAAGATTGGACTATTATGTTGTGGACTGTCATTTTCTGAGTGCTCAAATACTTTTTCAATCATCCTAACAGTACCTGATAATCTTGTTTCGTTTTCCAGAAACATAATTGTCATCATTCCTTGAAACATTGCTGCTGAGGCTATTCCAAATGACAAACTGGTCAGCACTGTCCACATCAATGGAATTAATCCTAGCCTTGGATTCTGGATGGAACCAAATGTGGTGATAAGCAGATTTTAAATTAAAGTATTTAGAATAATTAATCACCTTCACCGTTAACAGTAGTTGATTGCTTTTAGGTAAGGAAACACTGTCATATAAAATCCATCTATTTACGATCCTCAGGTCTAAATTAAATATACATTTGTCTTCTCCTTTACATGATCATCACTGGAGTAATCCGTCAGTATAATCCACTAGTTCAATTGTCCTTTCTTTACCACTTTGGGGCATATTCTCAAGAACGTGTGATAACTACCGCATAATTAGCTTAACGCAACTCTTCACATCGCAGTCTTTCGCGGGAAAACAACTCTGTGTCAACGTGGTATTCACAACACGGCGGCCCCATTCGATAGTTCCACGATAACGCGTCAAAAGAACGTCTTAAAACTAACGCGATGCAGAAAGAAAACGCGAAACACGAACGCGAAAATAGTAGCGATGATGCCAATCGCGATTCAAAATTCTGCGATAACCAGCCATAGGCCTGCAATCCCCACGCGTCATGCGGGAAAATGCAGCATAAAAGCAGATTAAAAATACGGTGAGATGACAATGTACGAGCACAACCACACATCCGTGATGTAGAACAGATGACCATTGTCCCGCATCAAATAGGCATCTCCTCACAGTCACAATGTACATTGACATGCAGTCTGCATGTAAACTGCGCCAATGCAGAAACATGCATGGAACACACATTGAAACCGCATCTCCCCCTCACATTGCAGAGGGTCAAGCAACCCCTCCTGCACACAGACGTGTCATGACCATGATCAATCCACCATGAAAGCGTGGATGAATGTAGGGGCAGTGACTCCCGCTTACGTACATGTCACCCATGTTGTGGGACTCGAGCCACAGGGGACATCCCTGCATCTTGGTGGTACATATCTGACCCCAAAAGGAGTCCTGTTGTCACCTGTAGGACACAAATGGCAGCCAAAATGGAATGAATTTGGACACAAGTGAAACGCCGAAGAGTGGGATTCCCTACTAACTGCGAGACACAGAACTGGCAGTCCGAATACGTGACACCCTAAACAGCCCGTCTGCACTGAGGTGACACACCAACCATCCATGAACAAATCATGAAATTGTCAGCAATACATGTCGCACTCACACTTGTCTGAGTGATGTGCCTGTACAGATGAGTGACATGCACTCAGGGAATGTGTATTTTGAAAGCATTTAGTAGCACATGCTGTGCCTGTGGTCTTATTGTACTGTCCCATGATTGCCAAGGACTGTCACAATGTGACGTGCTCATGTGAAGAAATTGTCAATGATGGTGTTCCTACGGGCAATTCCTGCTGCGGCTGCAGTGGGGTGTGGGCCACCTGCCTCATCCTCATCATCATCGTCCGGTGCATCTGGCAATTGTATCCATGGGGCCTTGCTTCGTACACATATGTTGTGCAACACACAACATGCAACGATCATCTTGCACACGATGTCTGGGCTGTTCAGGAGCCTCCCACCTGTGACGTCCAGGCACCTGAAACGTGACTTCAACACGCCAAATGTGCATCCCACGATGCCCCTGGTGCGTTTGTGAGCCGCATTGTACTGCCTCTGGGCCTGTGTGTTCCGGGCTCGGAGGGGTGTCATCATCCAAGCGCAGAGTGCATATGCTTGGTCACCTGTTACTGTGCAGAGAGACATGAGTCAATAGTTGATTCTGCATGATGTGTTGGCAGGCTCAGTGGTTCATTGGTGTGTGATATGTGTGACATTGTGATTCCTGCATGACATGTACTGCATGTTACAAGTGAGCGGCATCAATGTGTATTACGTAGCCTCACTGCTGCTCCTCCCTCCCCCCGAGCCCATCCACTAGTGTGCGCAGCGCGGTTGCATCACTTGCACCCCTATGGACACTATTGTCATGCCTGTCTGCGCATGTCCACAAGCCTGACAACGACACAGTGATGTCGTGCGCTGAAGGTGGACGGACACGTGTGTGTAGGCCTATGGTAAAGACAGGGCGGACACAGATGTAGAGTTCATGCCTGGCTGAACTCGCCATGCGGTTGAGGGTAGACCTTTGGCTTATGCTGTGGAAATAGCGACACACACAACAGTTGGCATGTCTGATCGCTGACCCCTAGCGGGCTTGCGCACCCTCATTTACCCCTCGGCTGAGCCCGTACTCTGGGGGCATGCTACATAGCAACATTGTATATTGCGTGACGGGTGGCACCGACACTACACCTGAGACACACGCATTAGTTACTGCCTTGACAAGGCCTACACTTAACCATGCCCAGAGCCACGTGTTGAATGACCACACCCCTACGCCGTACTGCCGTACACCGGTCCACTCCCTCACGCCCACAGGGGGGCCCGACACAGATACATGTCCCAGGTCCACCCCACTGCCTGAGGTGACAAGGTTGCGCCCACTGTCCAATACACACCAAACACCAGCAGTGCATGTGGACATGGATATGTCTGTGGTCTGCATACTGCAGTCTGTCCAGCACTTCCACGCCACACTTGGCATTGTGTACATTCTCATTCATGGGTCACTTGCCTCCTTCGTACATGCCTGGTTCCCACCTCTCCCCACATTCCGCTCTTGTGTGGCAGAGGTGCCATGCCGTTGATGGCTCATGTACATGGCTAACCAGGGTTGCCACAGTAAGTTGTGCTGTTGTGTCTGGTGGGTGGGCATGTTGTATGTGATTTTGTGACGTGTGCAGTGCCAGAGTTGTGACTTGCATGATTGTGGAGTTGAGGTATGTGGTGTGTTCATTTGGTACTTGCCAACGAGCAGTGCATTCCCATAGGAGCCATCCTGGAAGCGCTAGTTGATGATGGACTGTCGGAAGATGAGGGGATCATGCGCACTGCCTGGGTAGTTGGCTACTACATTGGTGAAGAGTCCCCTGTAGTCCACTATTGCCTGCACGTTGATGGAATGCGTGTGCTTTCTGTTGCGGTAATTGTGTGCAGTGTTGGCAGGGGGCACAAGTAGGACATGTGTGCTGTCGATTGCCCCCAACACGTGCGGGAATCCAGCTATGGCGTATAGTCCTTGCTTGGTCTCCAGCTGTTCCTGCGCATTGTGGGGGACGTATAGGTACTGGGGTACCTGGCTGATGATGGCATCCAGGACAGGTGTGAGGAACTTGTATGGGGCTGGCTGTGAGACTCCTCCGACTCTGGCGGTTGTTGGTTGTTGGTTGGGAGGTACCAGAGGCCAACAGGTGCAGCACAGCCAGCAGATTTGTTGTTACCGTCAGCCTGTGGGCAATGATGTTCAGGATGCAGAGGATGGTTGTCCCTTTGAGCCTGTAGTGGCCATTGACATTGTCTGGTGTTAGGTCTGTGAGGCTGGTGCATTTCCTGAAGGTCTGCTATCTTTGTCTGCGCTGCCTCTGTGGTGGTCCGGGAGGGGGGTGGCGGTCCTGGGGTGGTGGCGGTGGGTGTTGTTGCCCTCTCGGGGCTCCGGGGTGCATGGTGAGTGGCTCCATGGCATCTGTTGTTCTTCATGTGTGGCTGTGGGCTGGGCTCCCTTTTCTTGTGCAGGTTGACGTCCAACTTTGCACCAGGTCAGAGCAGATGTTAATTTCCTGCTGGTAACGCGCCGTATCGCCTGTTTTGTGTTCCTATCGCCGATGTGGCTGGTCATTGAGCATGTTGCGTTGTGGTGTTGTCGCAGCTTTTTGCTCGGGAACGCCTACTCTGAATCTCATTAGCGTTAGTTGCCGGGGTCATCTGTGGCGATGTTTTTTGCGACTGCTTTCGCAGGAAAACTGGTGTTATGGGCTGTTAGCACCAGTTTGTGAATGGGGCAATAAATTTTGCGCGACTTTGGATGTGTTAAAGTGCCGATAACTCGGCGATAGCTACTTGAGAATATGCCCCTTTATTTCTTTTTTTAGTTCAAAATATTTTATTAGGATTTTTTGTAGACATCACAAACAAAAAAGATACAATGTTGGTATATGTAATAAAATAGTACTAACAATAAAATATTATCTTAACAATATCCATATACCAAAAAAAGAAAATTTTACCATTGTCATAAAAGCAGTCAAATTATA
The DNA here is from genome assembly GCA_963921515.1 of Calotriton arnoldi. NCBI lineage: Eukaryota > Metazoa > Chordata > Amphibia > Caudata > Salamandridae > Calotriton > Calotriton arnoldi. The sequence goes on from CAWUFW010017931.1 coordinate 97,117, forward strand.
AAAGTTGAAAAAAGGGGAACAAACGAGGCTACTCTTCAAAGCAGTAGTTATACATAACTGTTAACCGAAGCAATTAGTGTTATTAAACATTCTATAAATACATTTTAATATAATCCTCAATTAGTTTCCATAACTGTTGAAAAGACAAAGTATTTTTTAATGGTCCCTTGTAAGATAATTGAGCACCAGATCTAATAAAAATAACATATGACCACCATGCATCGATTGAAATTGTTTCTGATGATTTCAAATTGGAAGTAATGGATTTAATAGTAATAGAGATAAGGAGATTAAAACGTGTAGACTGAGGTTCCAATAAGGTGGATGATAGAATATAAGATTTACCAACAAGTATGCTATAAGTGAGAGTCTCAGAAATAGGAAGTATTTTAACAATGATATCCCAAACATTTTTCCAGAATCGAGCTATTATATCATATTCGAAAAGCATATGTTTCAAGGTACCATCATAACATTTGTAGTTCCAACAAAGTGGGGAGTCTATAAGTTTAGCCTTAAATAATTTATAGGGAGTCCATAGACAGTTGAACAAAATAAAATAAAGGCATTGGTTTGGGATAATGATTCAGGAAACCATCCTGTGATATATATGGACCAAATTTGTCTCCATTCTTTTAACGAAAGATTCAAGAAAAGTTCGGCATTACAAAAAGTGAATACAAATGTAAGGTTAGTAGCATTTGTACAATGAAATTGTTTATAACATTTGGAGACAGTATGTTGGGAAGCAAAAAAAGCTTTAATACAACTTACCGAATCTGGAGTATTAATTTGGGGTAGCACAATTGGAAAGGTATTAAGCAGTGTATTACAAAGAAGTTCATATTTAGTTGCTTTGGTATTGGGTAACATGAATCTGGCTTGTAGTTCAGAAAAAGATAACAAAGGAGTATCTTTATAAATATCCTGGAGAAAGAAAATACCAGCCGAAATCCATAATTTCCAGAATGCAATTGTACGATTATATTTTAATGCAGGATTATGCCAAAGGAAGCGTCAAAATCAGTAATAATCAGTTTAGTGGATGCAGTGATGGGGGAGGATTTGAAAAGTTTATTTGAATTAGACATGGACAAAAGTGATGGAAGAGGAAATGGTGATATTAAATTGCGCTCAATCATTAACCATTTAGGGGAATAGTTAGGGTCCAAGCACAAGAACCAATGTGAGCCCTGTTTTAAAATAAATGCTTTATGGTACTGGAAAAAATCAGGCATACCAAATCCTCCATTCAGTTTAGATAGTTTAAGTTTAGTGTAAGCAATATGAGGGGGTCTGCTATTCCATATAAATTTAGAAATAAGCTTATCAATTTTTTTGTAGACTGAGAGGGGCAATTTTAAAGGGATCATAGACAAGGTATAGAAAATAATTGGAGCTAATACCATTTTAATGGTTTCAAGTTTCCCCCACCATGATAAATGCAGAGTGGACCATTGACACATTTTTTCTGTGATTTTGGTAAATAAAGACTAAAGAGTCACAATTGAGAGTAACGGAGTGTTTTAAAGGAAGTGAAAAAAGTATACCTAAATATTTCATTTTCTCTTTTTGCCAAATAATTTCAGTATTGTCTAGTACTGAGGGTGTACAATGCACATTTAGGGGGAAAATTCTGTTTTATGAGTATTCAAAGTATAACCAGAAACAGTGGAATAATTACGTTTAACATCTAAAACCGCCGGTAGAGATGTAGTTGGATTTATAAGATATAATAAAACATCATCTGGGGGCGTGGCCAACTGCCGGGCATGGAGGACGTGAGCTGAAAGAGCTCCGTTCCATACCCTGACAATTAGCGAAATATCCTGTACTTGCCTGGACCTACACGGCTGGGTCACCCATCCTCCGGCAGCGGAACACTTCTGAGACCGATGGCTATGTTTTGAGCCTCGTAAACTCGGTGGAACTTGTCTATCTCCGTGCTACTCCTGAACGGTACCGGGGCAGTGGAATGACGAAGGGCGGAGCCGCGTTTGCTGCGAGGAGCTCCCGCTGAACATCGCAGCTCCTGCCGTGGCTGTGGCGGCTATGGGCGGCATCGTTGACGGAGATGCGGGCACTGTTTATGGTTGGTGGTAATACAGGAGGTGACTGCGGCGGACGATTGAACGCCCGTTTTGGTAGACAACAGCAACGGCCGCAAAACCAAAATGGCGGATATGGACAGATGTGAACCCGACCAGCGCAAGTACTGGTGAATGCAGGAGGCGCCACGGTGAGTGACTAAACGATTGGGGAGAACACTGGCATTGCAGAGCGTGGGAGCTGCGGGCGCCTCCCCCCTCCTAATTGAGACATATCCTGGCGATTCCATTAAAAGCCTGCGAGAGGAGGCATATTGTGAGAACCCATGTGAAGACCCCCCCTGCTCCTCAGCCAGACGCCGCTACAATCCCCACTGACTACAGAGGGACACAACTTGCACAAAGACTCTTTGGGGTGATCTACGCATACTACCTCAGCCTCTGTGCGTGGGTTGAACGGTTGTTGCTGGAACCGGCGTGCTATATTGCTGTCAGGGCCGCTTCTGAGCGCAAGCCCCCATGCCCCCATGATTGGCGGCCACACGCGCTGACAGTAGTGAAGTTCCCTATCTGCTGGCTGCCCTGGCTGTAGTGGAGTGCCCAGGACCAGGCTGGGGGTGCATTGGTACCACCACCGTTGGGATTGATCTATTGTTCCTTGGCTGTGCGGAGACTGGCATCCCTGACGGTGCACACTGGGAGTGTGAGACTGGTGCATGGCTGGGTATGTGGGACCGTGCCACGCGACTGCAAGTATAGTTGTTTACACCTTTGACCTGAACCTCCCTGTGAGCATATAACTGCTAGGTGAAGTGCCCTGGTGGCCCCCTAAGTCAACATACTGGAGGGACGGGCGGACGCCGTGGCACAATGGGACGCACTAAAAACAAACAAGCGGACGCGGACGCCGGCGACGATGTGCAGCTTACATTTGGCAGTGACCCCTCCAATGCTTCGGACAATGATGTGATACCTCCCACGGGACGGATCCCCACGATGCTAAGTTGGACTTAATCCTGAAGGAGATACGCAACTCACGAACGGCGCTGGAGGCGCGAATGGGAACAATGTCCACCAATCTCAGTTTACTGCAGGCGGACCACAAAAAGCTTGCCGACAAGGTCAAATCGAATAAGTTGGCACTGGACGATCTCATACCCCAGCAGACCATGCATTCCACCCAGCTCGAACAATTCCAACGTCAACTGAAGGGCTTGCAGGACAGAGTGGACGATGCGGAAGGGAGGTCCCGCCGCAATAATGTCCGCATACTCGGAATTCCGGAGCGCAGCGAGGGGTCCAACCCCACACAGTTTGCAGAGGACTGGCTGAGAGACCATGTAGCGAAAGAGGGCCTAACATCTCTGTACAGTGTGGAGCGAGCGCACCGAGTGCCTCCCAGACCTCCTCGACCAGGTGCACCACCTCGCCCGCTGATAGCACGCATACTACACTACAAGGACCGCGACACGATCCTACGGGCTGCTAGAGAAAATGCTCCCATACGTTTTGAGAATAGGACAATTTCTCTCTATCCAGATTTTACACCGGCAGTCCAGAAAGCTAGAGCTACTTTTCAAGGAGTCAAAAAGAACCTACGTGCACGCAACTTGAAATATGCACTGCTTTTTCCAGCTCAACTGACGGTTGTCTACGGACAAAAATCGATCTTTTTTGAAAGCCCAGAGGAAGCGGCGGACTGGCTCAAAATAACTTTTACACCGGAGACTTCACAAACCTCACTTCCGTCGGGACAACTACATCGTGCCTCCCCGCTACGGACAGCTGGACTACTGAGGCCGGGACATGGCAATAGTGTGGATACTATGGACGCTGGCCCAACCTCGGAACAGAACACAAACAGCCAGAAAGATGCACTCCTGACAGCGGCGGCGTTGGCTGCTCATGATGCTCAAACTGCAGCGACTTCGGTGCACTCATCAGATGCGGCCACGGTGCGCTCAGACTCTGAGACTAGCATAACGCTGTTCCCCTCGATCACAGCTCAAATTGCCAGAGACTTCTAATGATGCGTTCCGAGATGGTCGGGAGTGGTAATGTATAAAGATGCTATGCAATAAATACTACTGTTGGTGACTGCTTTAGTAGGTCTAGTGTAACTGAGCTGTATAGGGAAGTGTGCTAACATAACCAACGCAGTTTCAAATGGGCAATGTGATGTTTGTACGTACTGTCGCAGCTCTGGCCTTCACCCCCCAGGCGATTGTGATATGGCATTTATTGTTTAGAGTCCATGTTGGACTTTTGTTTCAAGTTTGGTCCTCTGATGTTTTATGGGGGAACCTGGTATTGGGGAGTTTCTGTGTTGACGCATGCTCGGCTCGTACGCAGCTCATGTCTGAAGGGATTCGATCTCCACATGTCACATGGCAAATACGCTATCTGCATCACGATGGCATTACATAATAAATACACCTACTGCACCTGGAACGTGAGGGGCATGGGCTCAATCCATAAAAGGCACCGTGTCCTGGCGCAACTCAATAGAAGGAAGGTGGCTATAGCTTACCTGCAAGAAACTCACCTTAATGCTGAAGAGGCAGCCAAGTTGCAGAAGAAGTGGAGGGGGCAACTGTTCGCCACGACATACTCAGCTTTTGCCAGGGGGGCGGCAGTGTGGGTGTGAAATAACGTCCCTTTCAGGCTTCTAGAGCAGAAAATAGACCTCAACGGCAGGTATGCGTTACTTCATGGCTTGTTGGACGGGGCTCATGTGGTTATGGGCTGTATATATGCACTGAACACTGACCAGGATAAGTATTTAGCTACACTAGGTGCAGCCCTGACAGACTGGGCTGAATATCCCTGGGTGTTGGGGGGCGACTTTAATGCTGTATTAGACGTTGACCTGGACAGGTCTCACCCCCCATTACACGCCACAGAAAGCAAAAAGCAAGCTGAGGCGCTTAAAGGGTGGATAGAGGGGTGGGAAATTCATGACGCATGGCGGGCAAAACATCCATGGCACAGAGAATATTCCTTTTATTCACCACCACACAGACTGCATACTCGGATAGATAGGTTCCTGTGTTCCGGCACCCTGATGGGATCTGTTACTTCTGCGCTCCATATGGGCAAAACCCTATCGGATCATAACCCGGTGGAATTAACGCTACAATGGGGCAAGATTCCAACTCCGATACCGACCTGGAAACTACAGCCCACGATGCTAGAAGATCCGGTCTTCCGTCATGGCCTCTCGGAGGCGATTGCCCATTATTTCTCGGAGAACGCGGGGTCTGCTAGCACTCACCAGATGGAGTGGGATGCCTTTAAAACGGTTATCAGGGGAGTGGCAATTAGCACTAAGATAGGAGTTAGGCTTGCTCTGCTAGAACGGCTCACTGACCTCGAGGGTAAATTGGCTGCGTTGGAAGGGGAAGCTTCGGGGACAAATGAACAATTGACACAGCTACGGGAGGCTAACATACAATACGCAGAACTCCTTGAGGAGCTACGCGTTGTCGATCACCGACTATACACACAGAAACAACACACACAGGCAGACAGGTCAAGGCCGCTACTAGCATGCTTGGTTTGAAACGCTCCCTTGCCCACACCTATATTGGAAATTCGAAACAGTGAGGATGTTGTAGTTAACACGCAAATAGACATCAATACTGCGTTTAGGGACTACTATGAGCACCTCTATGGTCCACTAGCTGGACATACTGACACTGATTTTGAACCCTTCATTGACGGATTGTGCTTACCACAGCTAACACAGCAGCAGCGTGACGAATTAGCACAACCGACAACGGGGGTGGAAATCCGACAGGTGATTAAAGCTTTACCACGTAATAAAACCCCCGGGAATGATGGCCTGCCGGTTGAATTTTACGCGGTATATGCCGACTTGCTGATTCCTCGTTTACAGTGCATATATCACGAGTCGTTAGAAGGAAATGGGCTCCCCGCTACTACACTGCAGGCGCTAGTGGTTTCCTTACTGAAGCCTGGGAGGGATGGATTGGTCATTTCAAGTTATAGACCTTTATCATCCTTAACACGGACTATAAAATTCTGAGTAAGTTGTTGGCCAACCGCCTTTGTCAATTTATCCCCAAACTAATACACACTGATCAATGTGGGTTTGTACCTGGTAGAAATACGGCACTTAACATCAGACACCTACACCAAATTATGCTGGGCACACTCGGCACGGGAACTAAGGAAGGTTGCATATCACTCGATTTGTGGCAGGCATTCGACTCCTTGCATTGGGACTATATGTTCTATGCCCTCGCACGATTTGGTATACCTGACGAATATATTGAATGGTTGCGCTTACTATACACAAACCCCACTGCGCGAGCGCGCACGGGTCAACATATCTCGAGGCAATATACGGTGGCTCGGGGAACCCAACAGGGTTGCCCCTTGTCGCCGTTGTTGTTTATCCTAGCACTGGAACCGCTTCTGCACAAGCTCCGTTCTTTTGCAAGCTGTAGGGGGATAACGCGAGGTCGTGCAACTCACATTGTTTCAGCGTACGCAGATGATCTCATTCTTTATGTTAAAGACATGGATGCGGACCCACATCCAATGCCCTCCATCTTTGCGTCATTCCAAGAACTTTCTGGCCTGGCTATTAATGCTGCCAAGTCATACGCCTACTTCTTTGATAGCTCTACGAGGAGCGGTCAATTTACGTTCGGCCCCTGGACCTTCCACATAGCGCCTGATACTTTTAAATATCTCGGAATACAGATCTACCGTGATGCCACGGATCTCCTAGATGGCAACTTAACACGCGCGATTACTGCTCTCAAATCTCAGATCCACTTCTGGGTCTCGCTGCCCCTATCAGTGGCGGGCCGAGTAGCCATCACTAAAATGGTGCTGCTGCCGAGGCTGCATTATTACTTTACCAATCTACCTATACTTGTACCCTCGAGGATTTTTAAAGTATTGAACTCTTTATTGATAGAACTGGTCTGGGGCACGGGGCGCAGACGTATTGGACTGGGGAAATTACAATTAACCACGAAACAAGGGGGGATGGGAGTACCAGATTTGCGCGCATATTGCTACGCTAGCCAACTGCAGTGGTTGGCATATTGGCTTGCAGGACGTAATTTACAAGAATTGGGTATGTCACTGCGGGATAGGGACAAGGGGGTCATCCACAGGCTCTTACTGCCTCAGGCCTTCCTACCGACATCGACACCCCACTTGCTAAGAATAGCCATTACTTACTGGAGGAGCGCAGTGAAGTACACTAGACGGACACCACCGTATGCTCCCACTATTCTGCTACTAGGTGTCCCCACATGAACGGGACTGGTCACTACCCGTGCTTTACAGGCATGGGCTGATGTGGGCATTACCACGGTAGGAGAGTTCTTTTCTGAAGGGGTATTAATGACACATGCAACGTTTATACGCGTACGTGGTGCACCCGATACACTGTTCCTATTACATGCACATATATCCAGATATATACGCACTACATGGTCACCAGAGGGTACTGAACCAACCACGAACATGCTCCTTACCATGCAATACCTAATGGGAAATGGGGCACGCCTGACAAAATGGTTGACTCACGGGATTCGGACGGAAACGGCGATCTCATTACGACCAATACGCGACAAATGGGAAGAGGACGTGGGCAGTGCATTTACAGACAAGGAATGGGACACTGTACTGGGGCACCCCAAAAAGGTGTCTCGTAACCCCAAATTTAAATTTATTCAATTAATGTTACTCCACAGAGCTTATTTAACCCCATGCAGATTGTGTGCTATGTTTTCGGGGGCAAGTGATGCCTGCCCGCGCTGCTACGCACCCAACGCGGGGCTGATACACATGGTATGGGACTGCCCTAGAATGGGACACTACTGGACGACAGTATGCAAAATAATGACGGATATAGCCCTGGTGCATCATAACGACACATTGGAATACTGTATACTGGGACTAGGGCCCCGCGGGAAGAAGGATAATCCCATTTGTCGATTTGCTAATCTTGCGCTCCTTCTAGCTAAGAGAGCCATAACCACACTGTGGAAAGCCGCTAAGGCTCTGTCCCTGCAGGATTGGCACACGGAGGTGATGAGATGGGGTAAGGCGGAGGGGGCTGAACTAAAGAGAGAGGAGTATAGAGGCTTACGGAAAACACCGATATCAATGAGCTGGAATGCAATCATGGAGGAATATGCAGCTATAGATATATTATCCTACTAAGGAGTTGCGACACCATCTGTTGAGGTCTTGGACCACTGACAATGGGACACATAGGCTCCTTACAGCGTCAGTGGGTTCTATTACTTAATATAGCAGGAATGCACAGTACACCTAGGACAGACTGTGGAACCAAGATACACACATGTTCCAGATCTAGACATGTGAAAATGCTACGATGGGCACTTGTTGCCGAGCTTGCGGGGAGAGGGAGGGGTGGGTACGTTTTGTTTGAAATGGTATAGATGTGATAGGTCATGATAGATTTGATTAACCATGATATGTTACGCTGGATTTCTGATGTAGGCGAATATGCTGCGTACTGTCCGTAATGGCCTGCTGTTAGAGACTCATTCAAGATTTAAGACTTTATCCAATGACATATAGGGTATCTCATAGTCCTACTGCAATGTGAATGTGTACTCTTTAATTTGAATGTAAACATATGTAATTATGCCATGTATCAATATGTTCATGTACGCTCTACAATGACTGGATACTTGCTGTGAAAATCAATAAAAAGAAATTTAAAAAAATAATAAAACATCATCTGCATAGGCAGACGTTTTAAGGTTAACATCAGCTAACATAATTCCTTCAATATCAACAGAATTCCGAATGTGGGAGAGAAAAGGTTCAATTGCCAATAAAAAAAGAAGAGGTGACAATGGGCAGCCTTGTCGGGTTCCTATGTAAAGAGAAAAGGGATTTGAAAATTGACATTAATAAAGAGTCGGGCAGAAGGGGAGCCATATAAAGTCGATATCATTTTTATAAACCTATTACCAAAATTAAAGGAAGAGAGCGTTCGAAAAAGGAATTGCCAGTGAACCTTATCGAACGCTTTCTCCGTGTCTAAAGCTAGTAAACCAGCAGGAGAAGTAAGGGTAGAGGCCTTATCAAAGACATGAAAAAGGAGTCTTGTGTTATTGACAGAGAAGCGTTTTGACATAAATCCAGATTGATCTATATGAATAAGGGACGACACAACTCTAGCTAATCTGGTGGCAAGGATTTTTGCATACATTTTACAATCCTGGTTGATCAAAGAAATAGGACGATAATTTTAAACTTTGGTAAGGTCTTTATCTGGTTTAGGTAAGACTATAATTAATGCCTCCGTAAAAGAGCCACCGAGCAAACCAGATTGAGCAAATGTAGTGAATAGAAGATGTAGGTGAGGAATGAGAGTGTCAGCAAAGGTTTTATAAAATTCCGCAGGAATACCATCAGGGCCAGGAGATTTTTGAGGTTTAAGCGATTGGATAGTTAATAAAAGTTCATCTGCTGTGATAGGGTTATCTAATTTGATTTTATCAAGCTGGGAAAGTTGAGGTAAATTGGCTGAGGTTGAAAATGTATCAATATTTTGAGAATCTAGAAGGTTCGGGTTACTATACAAAGTAGAGTAGAATTTAAGAAATTCATCTATAATGTCTGGGGTAGATACAGCAACGGTACCATTGTGCCTGTGGATAGCATGAATTTGATTTTTATCTTTCTTGATACGGAGATAATTGGCTAAGAGTTTTCCTGACTTGTTGGCATTAAAAGCATATTTAGCTTTCTGGTTTGCAATCTGTATACCAGCTCTCCTACTCAACATGGAATTATACTCGTATCTAACTTCTGCAGTGTGGTTTTAAAAACAAGATTCTGTGAAGAGATAAACAGTTGTTCAAATTTTGCAATCTGCTTTTCAAGGTGTAACAATTTGGTGTTAAACGATTTATTTTCATGTACCATATTAGAAATAACAATGCCTCTTAAATAAGCTTTAAAAGCATCCCATTTGACAATAGGGGAGGTAACATCATCGAGGTTATGCAAAAATATTCATGAATAGCTTTTAAAATGGTATCTTTATGAGTATCATGTAGAACAACATAAACATTCATGCGCCAACGGGAGTGAGAAACTGAAAAATTACCTGTTTGTAAGTGAAGCGAAATTATTGCATGGTCTGAGATTTCAATACTACCAATAGCAGGTCAGGTTATAGTTTTCACTAAATCTCTAGACACCAATAAATAATCTAATCGTGAGTGAGAGCTATTATGGATTGGAGAAAAATGTGAATTCTTTCTGAGTGGGGAAATGTAGTCTCCAGATGTTGACCAATTTAGTGTTTTTAAATAAGGTTCTGAGAGAATGAAACGCTTTAGGAGGAGTAGAGCCTCTAACGGTTAGACCCTTGGTTGTTTAAGGCGCTATCCTAAGTAGACTTGACTACTGCAATGCTCTGTTGTTGGAGTCCCCCAAGTATCTAATACAGAGACTGCAGCGTGTTCAGAATACGGCTGCGAAATTGGCCTTGTCTAAGCCACGAGGCTTTTCCGCCTCAATGTGCCTAGTGGAGCCACATTGGCTCCCTGTGCAGCAAAGAATTTATTTTAAATCCCTTTGTATAGGGTTTAGGGCTTTGCATGGACTCGGTCCTGGGCCCCTACAGAAGAAATTGGTTTGGTATACTCCTACCCGGACCCTTCGCTCCTCTTTTGCCTACTTGGCAAAGGTACCCAGGTTCAACAAGGTCAGACTGGGAGGAAGATCTTTTAGTTTTGCTTCTGCAAAACTCTGGAACGCACTCCCACTAGAAATTAGACAATGCAGTACCCTGTCCCTGTTCAGGAAAAGGATCAAAACGTGGTTGTTCCCCAGAAACTGATCCTGTCGCTTTTGAGTAATGTTTTTAGGTTCTGTCCCTCTCGCTTCACGTTGGTCTGTATTCATGTATCTTTAGCGCCAGGGTACCCGTAGGGTGTTTGATGCGCTCTATAAATGCTATATACAATACAATACAATACAATATTTGGTGGAGGATAGTCTATCTAAAAGAGGGTCACTAATGAAATTAAAATTGCCCCCCAAAATTAAGGAAATTTTCCAAAGTTGAAGAATCTCAGAAGTAATACGAGACCAAAAATTAGGGTCATCTGCTGTTGGTCCATAGATATTAATTAGGTGTAAAATCATATCTCCAATTTTAACTTTGACCAAAAGAAATCTACCATCTGAATCAGATTTTTTGTCTAGAACTTGTAGCTGAAGAGTTTTTGAGAACACAATAGCCACACTATTCTTTTTACCTTGTGCAGGGGAGGAGATAATCTGGCCAACCCATTTCCTTTGCATGTATGTTAACATGGTTTCATCAACGTGGGTTTCTTGTAGTAAACAAATATCGGCTTTTTGCCTATATAAATAATCTAAAATCTTTAATATTTTAACTGGATGACGCAAACCTTTGACATTGAGTGAAACAACTTTAACTTTAGGAGAACTATTCATAGTTTATGAGGTGAAAAAGAGGGAAAATAGAGAAAGAGTGGAGGAATTACATATACAACAGAAGTAGTAGACGAAACCAGAGGAGTAGCCAATAGACACGGAGGACATAAAAACAAAAAGACAAATATATATACAAAATAGGAAGGAACATACATATACAATGAAGAGACACACACGTGCATCCAAGAAGAGATAAAGAATGAGGATAGTCCACCCTTACTAATAGGACTATCATAATAACAACAGGAGTATTACTGGCTGAACAATAAAATTACTGGCTGAACAATAAATATACCTGCGAGTTATCATAGCAGTATTAGATCATAAAGTGGTAGTACTAATAGCATAACTTCAGGTTGGGGAGTCATGTGTATCCATTGAATGCGGAGAGTGGTTGTCTAGAAACGCTTGAAGGTCTTCCGGGCGATGAAAGGATTTGGAGATGTCGCCTTTCCCAATAGGCATTGTGGATGGATCGAAGAGTCCATATTTGAAACCAGAGTCTCTTAGTCATGGTCTCATCGCTGCAAAATCTCTTCGCATCGCAACCGTCTCTTTGGCGAAGTCTTGATGGATGAAAATCTTCAAGCCATTAACTAGGAGAGAAGGAATCTCACGAGCTGCCTTCCTGATAAGAACGAGGTATTGGTGGCGCAAAACCTTGAATATGACTTGCCTGGGTTTAGTTTGACCTGGTTTATGGTGAGATGGAATACGATGTGCTTTATCAATCTCAAATTTTTCTGAGAACTTCACATTCAATAAATTAGGTAGCAGATTCTCTAAATTTCGCCTGCAATCATTGCCTTCAATATCTTCAGGCAGATTAAAAATGCGTAAGTTATTCCTGTTCTCTAACTCAAGTAATCTGGTATTTATAAAGGGGATTTTTTTAACCATTGACAATATGTTATCCGTTTTGATTTTAACATCATGGAGCTTGATCTCATTATCTGCAACCTTCATTGAAAGACTAGCCATGTCTTTCCGTACATTTTTAATTTCCATGGCAATATTGTCAGTATTTGATCTGACAGCCTTTAATTCCTCCAGGATAGTAATAAGGGAGGGTTCCAATGAGTCAACCATTTTTGACATCAGAGGAGGGGGAGGAACAGTTTGTTTACGCTTATTTGCTGTAGATTCATTTTCCATTCTCAATAAAATAAATAAACAAACCCAGGCAAAAGTTGTCAAAATTACAGTAAAAGTAAAGAAAAGTAATTCAAACCAGTGCAGCAGCTAAAACTAGCTGTGGGAGTAAACCAAGGCCGAAGACGCGCCCTCTCTTGGTGCAGAACTCCACCTCTCTGACAGGAACCTTGGAGCAGGCTGAGGGAAGTCTCGGTGAAAAGGAAACTGCAGCCTGAGGGGGTCCAGAGTGGTCGAATTTGCTGGGAAAGCTTGTGAAATGCTCTCCTTAGGACAGGTGAGTGATGTTGATAGCAGGTAAATGCCCAAATCCTGTGTTTTCTGCTTAAATTGCCTCGTCGTTTAGACGGGTGAGCGGGATCTAACTAGCGAGCTGCCATCTTGGCTCGCGAGCTCGCGCGTCTCTAACACTTTATTTCAATATTGCCCTAATGTCCTTTCACACTATCAAATGCACCTATCTTCAATTTTATCTCATATACATGATGTCTTAGGTACACTGTTGGACTTGGCTCTCTGCAGGATCCTCCCCCAAACGTTTTGCCTTCACCCCTCATGTTTTCTGAACCCATATTTGTTGGCTTGTGGGACTGTGTGCACTTTACCACTGCTAACCAGTATGAAAGTGCTTGTGCTCTCTCCCTAAAACATGGTACACGTGGCTTACATCCAAATGGCACATTTAATCTACTTGTAATTCCCTAGTAAAGTGATAGTACATGTACCCAGAGTGGTTAAATTTAAAACTACTGGTGGGCCTACAGTACCTATTGTGCAACCCCCTTAAGTAGGCCATTAAAACATGTCTTAGGATTGTCATTACAGCCTGTGTGCAGTTTTAAACCTGCCATTGCAGTAGATAAATATTTTGCCAGGCCTAAACCTTACTTTTTAATAAACATAGGTTACACTTAGGATAGGCCCATGGGGAAGGCTGCATTGTATTTAAAAAGTGTACTTTTAAGTTTTACATGTCCTGTACTGTAAGGTCTGCCTACCCCATAGGATAACAGTGGGTTACATTTACATTGATTAGGTGCTAACCTTTGATTTGGAACAGATAGAAATGTAATATAGAAATGTCATGTTTGGTCTCAAATGAATTATAATTTAAAATACTCTTTAATGAGGAATTCAGATTTTAAGTCACAATTCAATTTCTCATCCTAACCATTTGGTGCATGTAGCCTGTATCCTGGGTCACATGGCTGGGTGTAGTTGGCAGTTTACCTTTGTGTATTCCTTGCAGACAATGAGACAAATAAGACTAGGTGTTGTCAGGATGGGCCACCCTGCCAGAATGGGAGGGCCGGAGCTGTTCCCTGCCCCAATTACATTTCATAGGGACTGCCTCAGCACACTCACAAAGAACTTGACACCATCCTATTGTCACCCCAGCCCCCTTCAGCCCTGGACATGTGAGGGAAGGACATTTCAGAACCAGATGGGGAGAGAAGCCTGAAAGTTTCTCCCACTTCAAAGCTGGCATCAGGTATACATATTGGTCCCTTGGACCAACTGTTCAACACACCCCTGAACATGTGGACACTATAGATGAAGGGCTGCTCTGCTGTCAGAGGTCTGACCTGCTGCCTGAGGCCTGCCCTACTCTCTCAGATGGAAGACTGAACATACTTCTTCATCCCAGGGTATATGAGTGACTCCAAGAGTTAGTTGACTGACCTTCTGTTTTGAGCTGCTGGGACACAACAAGCTCTAGAGTCATCTCTTCAACTGCTCAGCTGACCTGCTGTACAGGACCTGCTGGCCTATGCCAGAGTGAGTACCTAATTCCCAAGAGGTCCCTTTTAATGTCCTGGACCCTGGGCTGACATCAGTTGAACTCCTCCTGTACACTGTGACTTTGTCCAGTAGCACCCTGAGGATGATGCCTCCTCCTCGGACACCTCCAGCTGCCCTGCCCCTCAGAAGTTTACCTTCTCAGACATTTTTCCTTGAAAGCAGAAACCGGGCCAAGTCCACTTTGTGTATCTGAACTGCTCTCCATAACGATCTGCCACAACTTTCAACTTCGGCCTGATCTCACAAGACTGGATGTTCGTGGATGACACTTTGATCTTTTAGGCACTATTTTTCATTTTAATCATTCAAAAGAGTAATAACTCCGGTTCTACTCGCTGTATGTTTGTTGTTTTGTTGTCAAAAAATGTATTCAAATGTACTCTACTTCTCCACATTAAAATGGGATTTTTCCTGTGTTGTGCTTCACTATATTACAGTTTGTTTGCTGCATAAATACTTTACACATTGCCTCTAAGTTGAGCGTGATAGCTTTTTGTTCCAAACTACCAGAGGGTTAGGCACAGGTTAATTTTATGACTGTTTGTGGTTCATCCTGATGGGAATTGTTGCTGTTGCTTGAGAAGGGCTCACACCCCCCTCAACCATCAACCCAATTTCTCACTGTTATGTTATGTTATATTTTGTTATGTTATGTAATGTTATGTTATACTGATGTGAGTCTAAGCACAACTAGGGTTAGTGGGACTACTAAAAAAACAGGTCTTCAGCTTCCTGTGGAATACAAGAGGTGAGGAGAAGGTTTGGAGAGGAGGAGAAGGCTGTTATGTGTAGCAGCAGATAATTCCATGCTATTACTAGTTCTTTTCCATATGTTTGAAGGGCTTAACCTTGTTCTTGATTTACTGCAGCATTAGCACTTTATTACAACATACTGCAGAGGATAAACAGAATGGGGTATTGACATGAAATGCAACATAGGAGTAAGTTGTAAATTCATTGATAAATGTATATCCAAGAATGTTCATTATTAAATCCATAGTTTATATGTCAGTCATATTGTCTTTCTGATTTTTCTAACTGCCCATTTAACCTCCTTGTTTCCCAAGCTATAAATGAGTGGGTTCAACATAGGTATTACTACTAGATAGAACACTGATGCAACTCTGTCCTCGGCCATTGAGTGGCTTGAAGTAGGTTGGGCGTACATGAAAACAAGTGTGCCAAAAAATACAATCACACAGACAAAGTGGGAGGAGCATGTGCTGAATGCTCTCCATCTCCCTCCCAGGGAATTTATCTTGAGAATGGCAGCCACTATGCAAGCTTAAGAAATAAGTATGATAATAAGGCTTAATAGTATGAGACCACCAGCCATTGAAACCAGAAGAGCCTCATTAAGGGAGATATCAGCACAGGCAATCTTCAAGATTGCGGGAGCATCACAGACGAAATGCGTAATCTTATTTGATCCACAAAAAGGTAATTTGAAAGTGGAGTAGGAATGAGTCAAGGCATTGAGGATGGCAACCGAATATATGAAAACGAGAAGACAAATGCATGTTCTGTTGTTCATGATGGCTGAATACAGCAAAGGATTGCAGATAGCTATGTAACGATCATAGGCCATTACTGTCAAGAGAAACACCTCTGTGCTACCAAAGGCAAATCCAAAAAACATTTGAATTACACATCCGGGAAATGAAATTGTCTTGTTCTCTACTAAAAAGTTAACAAGCATGTTGGGTGTAGTGACTGAGGAATAGCAGATATCCACAAAGGACAAGTTCGAGAGCAGGAAATACATGGGTGTGTGAAGGCGAGGAGTCATCCTGATTAACACCATGATTCCAACATTGCCCAGAAGGGTTACACTATAGACGAGAAGGAAGAACACGAAGTGCGGGACCTGGAGTGATGGGTTATCTGTGATTCCCAAGAGTATGAATTCTGTTAAATGTGTCTTGTTGCCTGCTTGCATTGGTCCAGAATATGGAACCTTCCAGGAAGAATGAGGGATAGAAAAGAGATATGAGGTTCTAGCACAGCTAGATAATTGGGCAATTCTCAATTACAAAAACAGAGGCAAAGGGTCATCTACAAATGAACTCATCAATAATGTCATTCAACTATTGACTGTGTCATTATTAAAACCCATATCAAATCTTTATTATGGCTATAGTCACTGATATTTGTTTCTTTTCCCATGCAATCTCACAAGGGCTTCCCTAATTTAAGATGTACTGTTTAGGGGTGAGCTAAAACTAAAATACACCATAATTTCATTCAAGCTTTTACCTATTCATTTTTTCACTAAGTGATGTAGTAAAAATAAAGTCATATAATGCATCCATCATGTCGTTTATTTGTTTTGTACGTTGCTCATATTCTGTTACTTTATTTTACTTTTTCGTTTTCGGACCATTTCACTGGTTTTATTTTGCATGCAATCTGGCAGGTGGTGTGAGAAGTGGCTAAAGTCCTGCAAAGCCAAAACAATTTAAATCAAATTAGATAAACAGGTTTTGCTAAAAAAAATAAAAACATTAGTTCAACGTTGATAGAAGAGCACAAGTAACATGCATTTTCTGTGGTACATGGGATCAACACTAAAAACATTAGTTAAGAAATAGAACAAAATAATATTTTGAGTGAAATGAATACTGCTGCCCTCATCCTCCTAGACTGCTTTGCAGTCTTCAGCACCATCTCCTACCACATGCTCATGAATAATCTCCACCATATAGGAATATAAGGAATAGCACTTGCAGGAAGAACCCAAAGAGTAACACTCCCTCCATACACCTTAGAGCCCAAAGACGTAATCTGCGGAGTCCCGCAAGGAACATCTCTCAGCCACACGCTATTCAAAATGTACATAACAACCCTTCACAGACATCTTAGGATGTCAAGGGAATCAACATAGTTGCATACACAGACAACACCCAACTCATCTTATCCCTCACTGATGATACAAACAACACCAGAATTATAATCACTGACTGCATGAGAAACAACTGCCTACCAGCTTAACATCGACAAGACTGAGGTACTGATACTCAGGAACATGTTCTCACCCTAGGATGCATCCTAGTGGCCCATCACACCAGGCTCCTCACCTACACCCACAGACCACACTAAAAATCTCAGACCCATCCTCAAAAACAAACTTACCATGTCTAGACAAGTCAATGCTATCTCCTCATCCTGTGTATGCCACGCAATATCTTCCAGTGGATTCCACAGTAGACCAAGTGCACCATCACACAAGCACTCATAACTAGCAGACTGGATAACAGCAAAACACCCTGCGCCTGAATATCTGCCCATCTCCTGCACAGACTTCTGACCATCCAGAATGCAGCAGCTAGACTCATCCTGGACCTCTCACCATGCACCCTCAGAGAGTTCCACTGGCTCCCAGTCCAGAAAAGATGCTAATTTAAACTTCTCACACACACATTCAACGCTCTATACAACAACAGACCCTGGACACTCTTACCTTGACCACTGGATGCACTTCCATTAACCAGCAAGACTGCTTTTTTAGGCATCCCTCACTCTCTCACACACACCCCGCAACAACAGAAGCAGAACTGGAGGTCGCACCTTCTCTTACAATGCAGACATAATCCAGGAACACCTCCACAAGCACATCACAGTCTCCTTCTCACTTCCTGACTTCTGAAAACAGCAGTAGAACTGGCTATTTCAAACCAGCTGAGTGGGACCTGTCGCCCCGCCCGACCCAGGTTCTGGCTCCACCCTTCGCACCAGTTTGGTGCTTACCCTCATGGGTGATTAACCTCGTCTTACAAATCTAAGATAAGTTAAGATAAGATAATATAACATAGCATAACATTACATAACAGGTTAATAAAAAAACCTTCTGGAAACAATGGGACTCGAAGGGAAAAAGTAAATGCTGACCACTCAAGTAAATGTTAGTGGTTCATCCCAGTTGAAAGTTTTACTTTCAGAATTCTACTTTTTTATGGAAGTTGAACATATTGACAAGGTGATTTTGAAAGCTGTGGCAAAGTTGGATATTTGTTTTTTGTCATCTGACAATTGCTGTGAACTTCACTTTCAAATTCTGTTGGTGGAATAAACCCCTAAAATATGTACTGCTTATTTTTGGGCTCTCATGTCGCACTATCTTTGGAGATAAAAATGTTTTGCATACTAACTTTGAGAAAGAATATTTAACTTCTTTACTGGTGCCTCAAATTTCTCCACCCTTTCCATAATATCTTCTTTTATACCTCTACATATGTTCATGTTGTGAGTAATCCCGCTTACACCTTCAATCTGGACCAGAGCAAATTGTGAATTTTCAACTGGCAGGATGCTATTGCAGCAGTTCAAAGTCCTAAACATCCAAAGGCTTTCTCTGCTTCAGAGACACAGCATCAATCAATCAATTAATCAGGGGTTTTAGAGCGCACTACTCACTCATGAGGGGCTGAAGGCACTGGGGGGGGGTGCGAACAGCTCTGTTGGTCATTCGAAGAGCCAGGTCTTGAGGTCCTTTCTGAACTGGTGCAGTGTCGGGCTTCCACAGATGCGAGGGGAGAGTTTGTTCCAAGTCTTGGCTTCGAGGTAGGAGAAGGATCTGCCCCCTGCTCTGGCTCTGTGGATGCGAGGGACCGTGGCTAGGGTGAGGTCGGCAGAGCAGATGTTTCTTTTGGGGGCATGGAAGAAGATTTGTTCATTGAGGTATTGAGGTTTGGTGTTATTGAGTGCTTTGTAGGTGTGTGTGAACAGTTTGAAGGTTATTCTTCTTTCGACGGGGAGCCAGTGGAGGTCTCGGAGGTGTTGGGTGATGTGGTCATGCGGTGGGATGTCGAGAATAAGTCTGGCTGTGATGTTCTGGACGGTCTGGAGTTGGCGGAGGAGTTTTTTGTTGATTCCGTCATAGAGAGCATTTCCGTAGTCCAGTCTGCTGATGATGAGTGCGTGGGTGGCGGTCTTCCTGGAGTTGCGGGGATCCATTTGAAGGTCTTGCGAAGTATGCGGAGGGTGTTGAAGCATGTGGAGGACATGGCGTTGATCTCGCGGTTCATGGTGAGTGAAGAGTCGAGTATGATGCCGAGGTTGCGTGTGTGGTCCATTGGAGTGGGTGGGTTTCCAAGGGCGGGGGGGCCTCCAGGTGTTGTTCCATGTGGAGAGGATGGAGCTGAGGATGAAGACTTCTGTTTTCTCTGAGTTGAGCTTCAGGCATAAATCTGGAGTGATGCAACGCAGTGCAAACTGCTGCATTGCCTTACTTTGCCCTGGGAAGGCTTTCCATGGGTGTTGCATGGGTGTTCCCAAGCAACTCTCATGGGTTTTGATGCATCCCCAGAATTACCACAACTGGTAGACCTGGGAATACACCAAAAATTAAGCACTGCTCTGTATTCAATATACTTCTTTAATTAATCTAAAAATGTAGTTGTGGAACAATGCAGAACACATGCTCATAACATGTGGTTGTCTGCTGAACATGGCATGACCCCACCAAGACTGGATTTACATTTGAGTGCACTGGGTATGCGTGCCTGTATACATAGTATATTCATAGTAATACCTGAATACTACTAGAGTATTGTGACCATTTTACAGTTCTATGTCAGAATATCCAGCACAAATATATTGTGTTACAAAATATGTAGATATGTTTCGGTACATATACACCTTCTACTCTTAAACATGCATCTATGTACCTCAAAGTATAGTATATTGTCAGACAATTAAATATCCAGTCAAGCATAGTAAATCTCTCACATCTATGTATCTTCCCTTCACAATATTTTGAAGATAGATATTTTGGCTATGATATTTCTATAGCACAATATCTGTGTGCTTGAATTTCTGACATTTCAAGTATTGTGGGAGACTTTGGGAACTGTTATTTGGTTCTTAGGCACATTATCGACATTGCTAAGTTAGCATAAGCTTCGCTGCCATGATGCTGCTTTTGCGCACGCTACTACATGACTTTGTTTTTGCAAGACTTTGTTTGTGCCCTTCACATGAGAACGGGTTGCCTATCGCGTTCTCTGCCTTTCCTGGAGTTTAGTCTGAACACAATATGCAAGGTCGATAAACAATGCCCCTTGTTATTCTGTTCTGGTCAGTCCCTAGCACCTAGACATAACATGCTACACAGCTGCAGTACTGAAGACCCGTGCTTTGATATTACGTTGTTGCATGTTGTTTTAACACACTTGGAGAAAGTGGTTCCATGGAGAAGAGCTCTGCTGTTCCTATGATGTAAACTTTACATCCAGGCTTTAAGGTATGGGGTCTGCTGTCAAAGCCCAGAGATCATCCTTTTTATAAAATAAACTTCTTCTAGTCAAGGGGAGGGTGGTCAGGACTATAGGCCCTTATTTCCACAGTCTTTATAAAATGACTTCTCCTTTTGTATTCTATGGAATTGTAACAGTGCTAACTGTGCTGAGTTTATGCATTTTGCTGCTAGTAGTGGCACGCATACTGTATTGTAGAGCACGATAGTTAAAATAAACATTTTGAACTATTTCAGTGACTCTGCTTATTCTCATTGTGGACAAGTATGAGTGAGTGAGCGAAAGAGTACGTCTTGCTCCCGCAATTCCTGAGAGAGTCGGGAGTGTTGTGTTCTGGGTTGTCTAATCATTTGTAGCTCCGTGATCTTTGGAGGAGAACGAATGAGACACTATAGCTAGTCGGTTTGGGATTTTGGGTACTGATGTGGTAGGTTGGTACACCCCTATTCACTGAGGTCCTGTTTTCCTGTGCATAATTCTGTGTATGTGCAGAATCCCTGTAACATGGCGCCGCCAACGTTTGGTCTGGTTCTTATCTGCGAGACGCTTGAGTAGTGCTTGTGCTTGTCCACAATACCCTCACTTCTGTTTCCGGAGACAGCTGTGACGGTGTAACCTCCTATATTGATGTTTTTATAGGTTCCTTCAAGCTTGAAGTTTTAAAAGGTTTATCTCTTTATTCATAACCCATTATTGCGCTGCCACGCTCTAGGTTGTTATTCTTTGTTTGTTGTGATGGCGGTTGATATTCCGGCTCACAGCAGCGCCCCGCTCAAGGCATATTTGGCTCAATATGGAGTGCCTGATGCGGGTACAGAGCTTATTTCGTGGTGGAAGCGAATCCTGCTTATCACTTCGAGGTGTTTTATTCTTGGGTCACCTTTCCGGCAGTGGATGGAACAGATGATTTGTTTTAATTTGGTTTAATGGCGCCCCTCCTCACCCAGTTTCGCCGGTCCGCTGAGGTCCTTTATCGATAGATGGGGCCACTTGGCCTGTTTCGGCTGGGTATACCCCACACCCACGTTATTTAACTGTTGCAGTTGCAGACCTTCGCGTGTTACATACGTCTTTAATACGCATACATAGGGCTGTTATACAGTACATCACGCGCAACGTCCAGGTGGGACCCCCTGGCGTTGCTGCACAACCTGCGGGACCTGGTGGTGTAACCATCAGTCCCCTTATGGTTAATTCAGTAATGGGCAAGCGTCCACAGAATAAGGATGAATTACCTTATTGGCTTGCTGAGAAATTTGGACAACGAGAGGCTGTTTTTCCAAATACTTCTCCTGTGGATAAACACAGGATTTTGACTATTAGTTTGCCTAAAGACTTGCTTCCCGAGTTGGCTCATTGTAACACCTGGGGCAAGGTATTTGCAGCAGTATATTCGAAGTGTTTCGGCACTCCCTCCATGACCGTGCTCCCCTCAGTGATTAAGCGTGTTCAGGACGAACATGGAGGCGAAGCTGCTGTGGAGCTGGGGATGAGATTGGTGGGGGTGTTCGAAGTGGTTGCTGATATGATCCTTGCCAATGTCAAGGGAGATGCAGTAAGCTTTCAAGTGGCAAACCGCTTGAAAGCTGTCCCTGATGTGGACAAGCCGTACGAATTACCAAAGATTATTGCAAAGGCTTATAAGACAATAGGCCGCAATAGTCTGGGAGTTAAGCCTTTTACTCAAACGCAAACACAAACGCAAACACAACAAAAAGCCCAGACTGATAAAGATGGGCGTCCGTTCTTTTCTAAAAAGAACTGGATAAATAAAAAACAGGGGCAGCAACAACAGAAGCAAGGTTTGCGTGCAGGTTCACTGACACCTGAGTCTTCTGAGCGTACTTATGACTTGTGCGACCCCGCAAAAATTAAGACTACTGATAGATTTCAAGTCCCTGATCAGTGTTCTCCTCGTTCTTCACAGGACACCTCTGGCTCTCAAGTCGGAGGAGGGGAACGCCAGGATCGTGGCAAAAGTCAACCTGCGCCACAGGGACGAGATCAGCCTCGACACTTTCGTTTTCGACCCCCGTTTCAGAAGAAAAAAGTTGCCGCTCTAACAGCGAGGTATGCCTCAGATGGTGAGAATGCGACTCCTGGATTGGACATGGGCAGTGACTCTGCTTGACAGCGCAGCGGAAGTTACCATAGTGCGGGAGGCTCTGCGTCCCTGTCTGGAGGCGACAGCAACTGATACCTACGTTATAGTAGAAACTGCAGACACCTGGGTTGCTCCCCCGGATAGGCTCTATGAAATAATTTTCCAAATTGAAGGTGATATACCTCGTCCAATCAAGGCGGTTTTCTGGGAGAATCTAACCTCCTCGTATGACATTTTGTTAGCGGAGGCAGATTGGCCTCCACCCTTTGTGTTGGCCGCATCTAAAGGGGAAGACGTGATCCTTCCGAGTTTTTCGCGTCATGTCTCTGAGGAACATGCACAGGCTTTCGCAGCTGAGTGTGCTCTGGCCCTAGCCCCAGCGGTGTATCGTAATCAGGTGGGTTGGGATGTTGATTCACCGGCTCATGAAATACCTTTACACTCTATGCCTCAGCCACAACCGCAATATCCAATCAGACGTGAAGCAAAAGCTTCCGTTTGTGATATTCTAACACAGTTGGAGTATCAAGGAGTGATTGAATCATGTACATCAACGATGAATAATCCTCTCTTTACGGTATCAAAACCTGATGGTTCTTATCGGTTTGTATTGGATTACTGAGAATTGAACAGTCATTGTCGCACTTTTGCAGTGCAGAACACTCACAGCTCTGCACTGGAGAACAATCTTGTTCGTAAGAAATACAAAACTACACTTGATATTTCTAATGGTTTCTATAGTCACAATCTCGCTCCTGAGAGCCGTGATTTGACAGCATTCATTGCCGTCGGGAATCAGAAAAAATTTACACGATTGCCTATGGGGTATAAGAATAGCCCCGGGGAATTTGCGGCACGGATTGTGTCTTTGTTAAACAACATAGACCCTGATGCGTTCTCGTACGTAGATGACATTTATCTGACGGACGATGAGCTTATGCCGTATCTTGTGCGAGTCGACAGGATTATTTTGTCCTTTGCCGACTATGGATATAAATTCAATTTTGCAAAATCGCACATCGCCCATTTGGTGGTGCTCTTTTTGGGCTATGAGCTCAATAATGAAGGAAAGGGCTTGGCCCGTCACTTCTTGGAGAAATGTGCTCAATTGCAACCCCCTTCTACACTGAAGAAACTTCAGTCTTTGCTGGGATTTTTGAATTTCGGGAGGACATACATTCCCGATTATGCCCAGCGTATCAAACCGCTTTATGCGTTGATACAACCGACTTTTTCTTCTGTCAGCTGGCTTCCGGAACATACTTCTATTCTGAATTCTTTGCAAACTGACTTGCTTGCAACTAACTACTTGTTGACGTGTGACAACACCACAAACCTGGTAATATGTATAGTTTCTGGGACAGTGGGTTTCACTTACTTGATGTTCAATGAGGGAGACACAATTCCTATTGCATACAAATCACATTTATACACTGCTGCTGAAATGCGCTTTTCGACTGTTGAAAAAATCTTAATGGCATTACAGATGGCGATTCTAAAAGAACACTCACTGGCCAAGGCAAACGCATTCTTATGGTCACGCCCTTCCCTGCTTTGGAAGCCGTGACTAAGGCAAGTGTACCTAACTCGAAGGCATTACATCCCCGTTGGATATAATGGGCTACTTCTTTGACATCGGCTGATGTCACGTTTATCTTTGATCCTTCCTTACAGACACATGAGTTTTTACAGTATGAACACGTTCATCCTCCACCCTTGTCTCTGCTTCCTTTACATGAGTACAAATGCATCATTTACACCAATGGCTCGGCTCAACCGGCCACGAGTTCCAAACATGCTTTTTCAGCCGCTTGCGCAATTGTTGCTGGCTCAATTGTTAATGGAGAGTTTAAGTCTTCCATTGTGCAAACTCAAGCACTTGGAGACTGTACGGCACAATTGGCGGAGCTACGTGCTCTTGTACTTGCTCTCGAGTTTGCTGATCCAAATGTGAATACTCTTATTGTGTACAAATCTTATTACTGTGTCCAGTCTTTTAATGACAACTTGTTCTTTTGGTCTCAGAATGACTATAGAGATTCCAAAGGCAGTGCAATTAAGCATAAAATGCTTTGGGTTCGAGTGGCAGATCTTAAACAGCGTCTGCCCCTCATTCATGTTATACATACTCTTGGCCATCAGCGTGTGGGAGCACATGCTCTTGGTAATTCTTTGGCTGATGAAGCGGCCAAGTCTGCAGTAGCCACGTGTTCCGTAGCAGCAGTTACAAGATCCAAGACTAAAATAGATAGAGATTTTGGCAGCTGTAGCTGCAACGAGGGAGGGAACTGCTTATCCTCAGGGTTTCCCTTCGAAATACTCTTATCATACAACTCCCGAACAAGTTCCTTATGCTTTGATTCCTTCTGTTGGGGAGTGGATGATCCCCAACATGGACCGCAGACCTACATTGATCAAAGCCGCATACGAAGGCATAGCATCTGCGCTTGCCGGTGTGTCGGCGACAGTCTCTATTTTAAAGCAACGTTACTGGTGGCATGGTTTATATAAACAGACCCGTAATTATGTCCTTTCTTGTGACATTTGTCAGCAAATCAAGCCGTCTACGGTCACCCGCCCACCACAAACACAGCTGTGTATTTCTAATCAACCTTTTGGCTGTATCTATCTTGATCATTGCGGTCCTCTTTCTTCTGATACTGCGTATAAGTATACATTTGTTGCAGCTGATTCGTGCACTAGATTCCTTTGGGTTTGGCCACAACGCAGTGCTGACGCTCGAAATGTCATCAGGGATTTGCGTGTCTTTGTAGGGAAGTTTGCCTGTGGCACCTTCCATTCCGACCAAGGTCCAGCGTTCGCCTCTAAGGCGTACAAGGATGCGATGAAGTCAATGGGGTTGCTGGTGCAGTTTTCGTCTCCATACAGGCCTGAGGGCAATTCAATTGTGGAGCGAATGAACCGTGACTTAAAGCAATCCTTGACAGCTAGAATCTCAGGTATTGGCAGGAACTGGCTGGCCCACTTGTATGGGGTTCAACGTGCACTTAATAACCTCCCTAGATGATCTCTGGGTGGGCGGACCCCATACGAAACGCTCTTTGGCATTAAAATGTTTGTGCCAGACCTTGATGGTCTAGACGTTGTGGCGGCTGCCGCAATGTTTGACGTAGATAATCATTCTACTGTGTTACAGGATCTACAAAAGACCCATGACAGCTATGCAACTGAACATTTACCCTCTTCCACTGATGCAGCACTACTGATTCCAGTTGCCGGTTGGCTTCCGAAAGTCAGAGATCTGGTATGAGAAAAGCTGGAGAACAAAAAATGAATTTTGTCCCTCTTATCGTGCACCGGTTCCAGTGCTTGGACTGAAGGGTACTCGTACAGTTATTTTACCTCCTTTACCAGGACGCAAAGACAACAGATATATTTCAGTGGACAATGTCAAGCTACACCATGTTGCCGATTCTGAATAGTGTCACCCCTGCAGTTTCGTGCACCGCAATTTCATTGGATCCACTGACTTCATCAACTTCCACTGGTCCTCGTAGGGCTAACAAAGTGATGGACACTATCATTGATCTTTCACCTGTCCGACCTCTATCTTCTACCATGGATGTCGAGTATATATATCATCCAGATGAGTCTGTCAGTGAAGTGCCGAACAGTCCTGGAGAACATCAAGCAGACCCGACACTACCACCTTAGATAAATCAACCTGCGAATGGCTGCTATGAAGATCATGCCAGTCTCTCTTCCGGCTCGTCTTCCTCGACATCCTGTTTGACTGACACACCGACTAAATTAAGTATTTTTTTCTCTTGGTTCAAAAAGACTTACCTGGTCCCTCCATGGACCTACATTTGGTTGCTGCTTATCCTGATTTTCCTTTTCATGTCAATTGGTTTTGTGACTGTGTACTTTTTGCTCATCAATGGCCATTATTTGCCAGAACGCTCTGCTGTAAACTTGGTCGATGGAGTTCTGGCCCCTCACACATCGTCCCATATCATGAAACGTGATCAGTCTCATGTTAACATTTCAGCATTCCCGATTCCAGGTGGCATCGTTTGGGACAAAGTAGCCTACGAAGTCCACGGTCTGACCGAGGTGCTTTGTGTACCATACGTGTTTCGTGTCTCTCTAGGAGACGTGGTAACACGGGACATACATTCGGATGATTGGGATGTGCAAGCAGTACATGCACTGTTTTCAGATTTCAAATATTATGCTGCTTTTGATGCTGAAGATTTGTATTTAAATTCGGCCAATTATGGGGATTTATTTTGTTATCAGCATTATGGGCATCATTTTTTACACAAAACAAACACGTTAAGACCTGTTTTTAATTATACACAATGGGAACATTGTCCTACTCCCGTAGAGGGGAGTTCTAAAACTTTTAGGGATAAGTTCACTTACTTTACAGATTATGACATATCTCATCCGGAATCATATTACTTTAAACTTCGTTCATCTAAACAATCCAAGTTTATGTTGACCCACACAAAATTGATTTACTCTAACTTGTTTAGAAATAAATTGGCTACGCAGGGTTATGATCATTGGAAAGATACTGTTGATTTAAAATCAATCTGGGGCACAAAGCCTTGGCAGGTTCAGGGAACTGAAGCTTTACATCGTGCCTGCCTGATCCCAGCTCAAATTCTGTTTTCAAATGATACAGCGTACCAAACAACTTGTTATGGCCTAGCAACTGTCAAAAATTTAAATACGCCATCCATTCCGTCTTTAGCGGACTATGCTAATTGGCGCACACACACAAATTATACCATTGAGGCATTGCAAGCTTTGCTTCAAAATGACACCTTCAATGTCTCTGAAGTTGATTCTTCTGGGTGGTTAGTGTGGCAAACTAATACAAATGCCTGTCAAATGCGTTTTTATAAAGTAACACCTGGTTTCACACAGACTAGACCGGACCCACGTTACCCAAGTTCCCATCCGGTTACCACATACTCGGTGGGTAAATTATGCCAACAATGGTTGGAGCATTCTACGCTGTCATCAGTGAAGCAACATCTTTCTCTGCTGTCGCATGACATTAATTTGGCTGATTTTCTCTTGGGACCCAGGGCTCCGAGAGTAAAAAGATTCATGTATGCCGCTTACAATGAAATTTGGAAACTTTCGCAGATGGAAGCTGCTTTTTTCGTCTGCGCCATATTGATCAGGCCAATTTAGAAAAGGTTCTTGCCGTGGTAGACAATAGCATAAACACACTATCCTCATGCATTTATCCGTTGGATAAAATTGTTTCATCTGTTATTGATATTGTTCAAAGTGATGTATCTGTGTTATATCATGGTCAAAATCAGTTACGATCTGTTATGCAGTTTGCTTGGACATTGCAAACTCTTAAAATGGGAAAAGTACCTTGGGATTATTTAAATGCCACTGCTTTATTCTTGCCATTTAATCTGACTGATAAGCAAAGGTTTATGTCCATGAAAGATGCTACATACACACTATTGCATATTGAACAATTAGAGCCCTTGCCGTTTTCTGTAGCGGAAACAGATTCTGCTGTTTGGTTAATTTATGGGGTTATCTCTCTCCCTTTTTCGCTATTTCAATTTAAATCATGCATGCAACATTTTCCGATTGGCCGTTTTGAACCACTGGGTTGTGCTTTTCTACATGAATTGTGGTCCCTGCCTTTCACTTACAGATGTCAGAGGGAGGGTAAGGAAGTTTTCCTAACAGGGGAGGACTGCGATTCCACAGTAGGACATTCCCTTGTTTGTAAACACGTTAAGTTGCACGGCGCTTGTAATGTTTCCGCGCCTAATCTGGCCTGTTTTTTAAAAGGGGCTCCAGTGCCATCAATAATTCCCGCTTTTTCATTGCTTACAAATGGCAGTTATCTTATGTTGAACAACCAAGACTGCTGTGGTTTACGGGCAGGAGTCCCGTATTTAGTAACGGTTTCCCAGCGCGTAACTTGTTGTAGCAATGTGCTACAACAAGTAGCCCCCGCATGGGAGACTAGATAGCTCAATTTGGCCTTCCATTCCAACTTTGAAAACAGATTTCAACAAGTTGAGCAGGCTCAAAGCGCTGTTATTTCAACAAGAGGTGGCCCTCACTTCCGCTCGCGAGACCTTCCAGTTTCAGGTGGCTAGGACTTCTGGAGAGATACAGTCCCTTCTGAACACCAACCTCCCACTGCATTTTGGAGAACTAATACACCAAATATTTAATGTGTCTGACACTGCAGGCCTTGCACACTTTTTAAATGTGTGGAATCTGGCCTTGTGTCTTCTTTTCAGACTATATTTGGAGTAACACCGAGTTTTATTCATTCTATTTTTTCCAGCTCCTTCGGAGGGTTCCCCTTGATTTTGACGTTAGGCACAGGAATCCTGCTTCTCCTGCTCCTGTTGTGCAATGGCTGTTCATCTTGTGGTACTGCACAGATCAGACCAGTTGCAGATGTACCGTGATCGCATGCAACAGGTTTTCGGATGCTTGCCCTTAGCCACGCTTGGCGTCAGTTATGGATTGACTTTTCGCTTTGCCTATTTCACTTGCGTGCAACCAGTCTTTTACTGTCAGCCATGCCCCTTCTATTGGGCACTGGATATATGCCTCTCCAATACGTCACGTCCAGTCCCAGATTTTAACCAGTTGATGGGTCCCTTGGAGGCCCATGACCAGGCTTGTTCTGGGGATGGCCGTATGGCGCGTGCGGCTGCACTTGGAGTTTGGGCGGAATGGGATGTCTGTGCGGCTGCGCAGACCATCCTGCAACGAAGTTTCATTGAATATCACGCAAGTTGCCCACTCATGCTTTTAGAGGCGTCTGGTTACGAGGAGCACGTTTGTTCCTTCGACTTACTTAATTGGATGGCATCTCTATTTTTTACCAACGATAGGGATGATCTTTTGGAGGGAATTGCATTCCTCGGTTCATATACCTTGATGGACTTACCACCTCCTTCATAATAACGTTGTTATCCCAGGGGCGGCTCCCCTTCACTGAGCCCTATTAACGACTTTAAAAACAAAATTCTTTTTTTTTGAAGATTTTTGATTTTTTTCCAATTTGGTTTTTTTCACCCGCTTTGAACTCTGCTTGAATTGTGAACTCTGTTTTGGTCCTTTGTGTATGTCCTATGACCTTACCAGGGGGAGGGTGTTATATGGTTCTTAGGCACATTATCGACTTTGCTAAGTTAGCATGAGCTTCGCTACCATGATGCTGCTTTTGCGTACGCTACTACATGACTTTGTTTTTGCAAGACTTTGTTTGTGCCCTTCACATGAGAATGGGTTGCCTTTCGCGTTCTCTGCCTTCCTGGAGTTTAGTCTGAACACGATATGCAAGGTCGATAAACAATGCCCCTTGTTATTCTGTTCTGGTCAGTCCCTAGCACCTAGACATAACATGCTACACAGCTGCAGTACTGAGGACCCGTGCTTTGATATTACGTTGTTGCGTGTTGTTTTAACACACTTGGAGAAAGCCGTTCCATGGAGAAGAGCTCTGCTGTTCCTATGATGTAAACCTTACATCCAGGCTTTAAGGTATGGGGTCTGCTGTCAGAGCCCAGAGATCGTCCTTTTTATAAAATATACTTCTTTTAGTCAAGGGGAGGGTGGTCAGGACTATAGGCCCTTATTTCCACAGTCTTTATAAAATGACTTCTCCCTTTGTATTCTATGGTATTGTAACAATGCTAACTGTGCTGAGTTTATGCGTTTTGCTGCTAGGAGTGGCACGTATACTGTATTGTAGAGCATGATAGTTAAAATAAAACTTTTGAACTATTTCAGTGACTCTGCTTATTCTCATTGTGGACAAGTATGAGTGAGTGAGGGAAAGAGTATGTCTTGCTCCCGCGATTCCTGAGAGAGTCGGGAGTGTTGTGTTCTGGGTTGTCTAATCATTTGTAGCTCCGTGATCTTTGGAGGAGAATGAATGAGACACTATAGCTAGTTGGTTTGGGATTTTGGGTACTGATGTGGTAGGTTGGTACACCCCTATTCACTGAGGTCCTGTTTTCCTGCGCATAGTTCTGTGTATGTGCAGAATCACTGCAACAGAACCACAGGTCAGATTGCACAGTTACAGTATATGGGAACAGTGGTAAAGCTTAGGAGAATGTACCAGATAGTACATTTCTTTCAGAAGGATCATACCATTTATTGTATTGCAGCTTGTTGCTGATTGACTAATCTAGTGAGTTCTGAGCCTGTGATGAGCTCATGTCTCCAGTAATACCTATCAATGCAAAATTTGAAAAAGGTAGTGATAGCTCACAGCTTGGGCTTCCTAGACGATGAATATGTGCTGCACAGACTAAACCACAAGAACGCTGATTCAAATGGGCCATGCTAGATTCTGCTGAACAGAGTGACTCCTACCTTTCACGCTCAGAGACCTCAGGCAGGAAGTAATTAATTTCAGCACCATGTGGAAGTACATTGAATCAGTTCTCCTTTTTCACTCTGCTGGGAGTGGGTATTTCTTGCACTGTCTTATAGTGTTGTAGTGCCCCAAGAGGTGAAATCCCTGTGCCATGGCAACTCTTAAAAGGGAGACAAAATAATTTCAACTGTATAACTACATGTGCAACTCCCTAAAGGGTAAGAGGTCTACTGAGGGTTCAATCACATGGTGCAAGAGTGAAGCTGAATTTGTTTCTAAAAAAAACCTAGAGTTAAGCAGTCTGGATGCCAGCAACCAATATTCTATGAGGCCAATTTTGATACGGCAAATTTCTCAAGTTGCTTAGGAGGCGAGCACTTCAGCTACAAGAGCAAATACATGAATCCATATGGAAGTGCATTGATTGCTTGTGCTCACCTTGATCTCACCGTCTTGCAAATGGGTGGTGAGCTCAACAGCGAACACAAGCAATCGATGCACGTGGATTTGAACAACACAGATTCATCTTCTCGCATACTGACAATATCTTTGTGGCCAAAAAGATGCGGATAACAAGGACCCCCTGAAAAATTGGTGAAACAATTCCTAGGACAGGGTAAATATATAGTAGAAAATAAATTCCTAGGCAACTGAACAAATAATTATCATTCTATAGTGTAAAGCTCAGTGTAACAAAACCAAAACATGTGCAATATTATCTCAAAAATATTTAATCTTCACAAATACAAGTTCATAATGGTCATATTTATTATTAAAAAATATCGATAGTGTCGAAAATATTCAAAACATTATGTCACTTCATAAAAATACATAAAAAATATACATAAATCACCATGTGTGTGGCAGTAGTTAAATCTTCGACGCGCGTTTCGGCGTAAAGGACGCCTTCATCAGGAATTGCCACAAAATTCTCTGATATGTCTGCCACCAAAAAGGGTTTTTTGATGTTCGTATCGATGGCGAACTTTTGTGATTAAAAAATATACAGCTTCTGAGAGAGTAGCTTAGAGAGTAGTATTCCCAGGTTGATACCGGGATTGCTATTGAAAAGACGCCGGAGAGTAACGAGCACGGCACCCCGCCGCATACAAGCATTCTGATACAGAAGCTGTATATTTTTTAATCACAAAAGTTCGCCATCGATACGAACATCAAAAAAAACCTTTTCGGTGTACCCATCTTTTAATCAGTATATCTGAAAGCAATTGACCCGAGACGACAATTACGGAACTTTTCATTTTCGGGAGTGTGATTTTGTCAGAACATCACTTCTGGCTGCATATTTTATCAGAATAAATTTGCCAACCTTCATCTTAGGAGAATAGAATTGGCAGACATATCAGAGAATTTTGTGGCAATTCCTGATGAAGGCGTCCTTTACGCCGAAACGCGCGTCGAAGATTTAACTACTGCCACACACATGGTGTTTTATGTATATTTTTTATGTATTTTTATGAAGTGACATAATGTTTTGAATATTTTTGACACTATCGATATTTTTAATAATAAATATGACCATTATGAACTTGTATGTGTGAAGATTAAATATTTTTGAGATAATATTGCACATGTTTTGGTTTTGTTACACTGAGCTTTAGACCATAGAGTGATCATTATTTTTTCAGTTGCCTAGGAATTTATTTTCTACTAAATATCTTTGTGGCCTACAGCCATAACGTTTTCTTTTCAAGTGTACATTTTCCTCCAGTTTGGCATATCATATTGGTAGACTTGTAAGCAATTTCTATTGGAAAATCTCTACATTGACAGGATAATCTTTTCCATTCTGCCCTGTTTATTTTCTTGCCCTGTTGTTTCCTCCTGTGACAACAGCAATGATGTAACTCAGCTGAAGGTTCTTTGGTGCCTACCCAACAGAGGACTAACGAGGAGAAATACCTTTTTTTCTCCTTGAGACATCTTTTTCTCTGTGTGATGGATTATCTAGCAAAACAATCCTTCCTGTAACATGGCGTAAAGGTGCTTGCGTTGTTGCTAGGCAGCCTCAAGTGCGCCAGCTCAGGTAGAGAACTGAAGAGTGCCTTATTTTAGTTGATATGACACTCATCAGCTCTCTCCTGTTCACGCAACACAGTTAAGCAATTGTGCTTGCTGCCCTACGTTTGCGATATGTTTTGGTAAATATACCCCTTCATCTTATTTATTACTTTTTCTTATCACAGATTAGTTCTTCTAGGAAGTGTGCCAATATTGTACCAATTCTAAGTGAAGATGTTAACTGCCTCATCATTCCAAGCTATTTGATTACTTGTGGTGATTGCAAAAGGAGGTGTGCAATGCTGCAAAGATTTTCTCCTGCAAACATTCTCTAATTATGATGAAAAATCCAATTACCACCTGTAGATTTTGATGCTTTCTGCATATGAGTTTTTACATTAAAATGGGGGCTCTCACATTATTTGTACGTTTCTGAAAGCAAAACTAAAACACAGACATTTATTCAGCTTGAAATTATGTAAAATTGGTTTTAATTTACATTGGGGGAGATCAGCATATTCATTTTCAGAGCAAACACTGAGTGGAAAACTATGTGAGGGTGAAAGCTAATGAAACGTGGGAACTCATTAAACTATGGTTAGTCACAAACATGTTTTACTCTACCTTTGCACAGAACTAGAGCTTTAAGTATAATTAGCCGAGTAATGTAAACTCTCACAGTTTTAATTATTGTAGGGGTACAACATGACACACTCTCAGCTATATGACTGAGAATGCGAACTTGAACCCTCTGGAAACTCGATATTGACAAGGCGACTACCTTCAAACTTTTCATTTTCAGATTTAGGGACTTATTTATAAGATTTTGCTGTATGGCAGTGCCACAGGCCTTCCTGCTGCACTGCCCTACGGCAAAAGAAATGGGCAGGAATGTGCCATATCTATCAGATACGGTGCATTCCTATCTTTTTCCCCTGTGCTGGCGCACAATGGCAACCTTGCGTCATTTTGCAAGGGTACCTGCGCTGCGGGGATGAATGTTTTTGTGCAGGAACAGAAACTTTCCTGCACAAAAACAATCACAAGAGGCTTTTTCCTCTTTCTGTGTGTGATGCACAATGCAGCACACATAGAAAAAGGAAGAACGAGGAGAAATAAAGGTATTTCTCCTTATTGAGCCTCCCTTACGACTCCCCTGGGAGGCATACATTTTTGCCACTGCCTCACAGTTACGATTCCTTGTAAATCTGGGGCAGTGTCAAAAAGCGATGGGTGTTGCTGGGAACGCCCACAGCAACACCCATTGCACGCCCCTTTAACGCAGAAAACTCTGCTAAAGGGAACGATGTTTAGAAGGCTTCATTGTGGCACGAACGTGACTTAGCACTGCCTGGTAAATATGGAGCAGACCCATGTGCCAATGGAGCATCGAAAAAAGTGACACCGTGGTGGTGCAACCTCATTGTAAATGATGCCCCTAGCGCCCAAAAAAATATAGACATTATGGCTGAACATAAAGTGCACAGAGCTGGAAAATTAACAATTGCCCTCTTCATTTTCCTGGGTGTAAAACATTTTCCTGTGTATACAATCTTGCAACTTGCCCAATATAATTCTGGGTTCAAACTGTATTTACATATCCTTATGCTCCTCTAATTTGTAAGCCTACAAAGGTAAGATTAGTCATATTCCGCCATAGATTCAAAACAATTCTGTTTTGAGCATGAATACAACATGACTACTTTGCAGGAATGAACTTCATTCTCTAATTCTTGGTGATCACAACAGTTTCATTTTGAATTATATATTTATTTTCCCATGACTATGGTAAAAAGAAAAGTAAATAAACAGCCAGGGGTCTAATAAGCCTCCATGTTCTGATTTCAGTTATACTCATCTGCTATCATTAATTCCTACACACCTAGCAGCATCCTCTTTGACTCTTGGTAAACAAGGCATGACTGGTTGACTCATTGCTGCTAAATCTTTGGAATCATGGTAGTTCACCTGAAATACTGTTTATGTCTGGGTCTGTCTCCTATGTAGCCCTAGTACTGAGGAAGTGAGCAAGGGAGCATTGTTCAGTGAAATATATCTAATGTCTCAGGAAATGGGGAGTTTTCTCTGGACGACTATCATAAAAGAGAGAACTCGTAGATGTGTTTTTTTTGTGTTGTCTCCCTGATCAATATGACCGACATGGGTCAAGAAATTTTCTTGTGCTAAGAGTAAAATCCCTAAAGTATTCAAAAGCAGCATGATGAAACAGGTATTGGTATATCTCAAGGGTGCACAATTTTGGTTCAGTTTAAATATATTCATATGATAGGGATCTTCATAAATCACTGGTCCTGAAGATAGCCATCTGACCTAAAGTGGCATTTACGATATGGCTGAAACATGTAGACCGTGGTGTTGATGTGGGAGCTCATAATGACTCCAGCCAGATAAAGATTTTGTGTTTTTACCCTTATCAAAGGTTTCTTTTAATACATTTCAAATAAAGAAGGGATACTGACAGGTAATTTTAAGATAAAGATCCTTCGATACAATCAAGCACCACTATAATTTAAGCGTTGAAGCACACCCAGATACGCTAGTTACGCTGGGTGGGAACCCAATGATGAAGAATGCGACCAGTATAAATAGTGAGTGAGAGTTCTTTTACAAAAAAACTAGAGACTCCCTATTTGCCTTATTGATCAGGGAGACAACACAAGACAAATACATCTACAAATTATGTATTTTATGATATTCCAGAATGATGTAGATTGGAAGTGGAATAAACCTGTATACTTCTTACTCCCTCCCATTATTTCAGATTGAGTTTTCCCTAGAAATTTTTTAGAGAAAGACCTCAGGTAATTTTAAAATTGTAAGTACACAGGCTAAATTAAGGGTTCATTGTAAAACCTGTGGGGGGGGGGTGGTCCTGGACTCTACACCTTCTCTCACTCCTACATCTAGTCTCTAACTACTAATTGTCTTGCCATATGAGAACGAAGATTCCATCAATACCATTGCAGGTGCTTCATCACTGGCTGATTCTAAATTCTTCAGCACAACAGCCTTCACATAGACATCTATCATAAAGAAAGACAAACAAAAAAGAAAACCAGGAGACATGAGTAATTATTTCATTGCTGTATAAAAGACTTCTCAGACTATTCAAGTTATTTATTTTTTTGTTTGATATGCCAATAAGGCAAACTAAACATTAAAACAATCACAAAAATAATAATTACAAGTATATCATTTCTGTTCAACCAATTTTTAAAATGTCTTAGCCAATAGCTCGCCCCCCACTTCTGACATCACCATTGAAAATTGAAAACAAGCCCTGTGTTCTAGTTTGAAACAATGCGCAATCAAGGTTTAAATCAGCAATCATTTCTGTACATGCTATAATATAGTTCCTTCTAACAGAATTGCATAGGAACATACAGTAGAAGCATAGCAAAGTATGACATAAAAAGCGCATTCG
Organism: Calotriton arnoldi; assembly: GCA_963921515.1. Lineage (NCBI taxonomy): Eukaryota > Metazoa > Chordata > Amphibia > Caudata > Salamandridae > Calotriton > Calotriton arnoldi. Next base: position 133,802 of record CAWUFW010017931.1, read on the forward strand.
GTTCTCATTAATGGTACAAAAACAAACATGCTATAAAGTGCTAATGGGATTTCAGAATCAACCTTAATGTGCAGCCTCTCTCTGAGACTGCTAAAAGGACCATTAGATGTATAAAGGAATTTGGACTGTCTTGTTTTGTGCAGAAAATGCTGAATAGCACTAAACTGAATTTGGGTCATCTTAATTACACTGATATTCTTTATGGTTAACTGCTTGCCCCTCACTTATAATGCCAGCTATCTAATTTTATTTTACATTATTATGGTGTTCACTATTCTACTCTTGGACAATGAATTAGGTTCTCATTAGTAGTGCAAAAACTGCTATAAAGTGCTAAAAATAATTTGGTATCAATTTTAATATACAGCTTCTCTCAGAGACTGCTAAAAGGAACATGATGCATACAAACGACTTTGAGCATTTTCCAAGGTTAAAACATAGTCTCACATTGTCACAATTCAGTACAAATGCAATCAATTCATCTATTTTTCGAATCTGCAGAATAAAGACTTAGGGCCAGATGTACAACGCCCAAAATAGAGCCTCGCAAATTGCGAGTTTTTTGCGACTCGCAATTAGCGAGGTGCTATTTGGGATGTACAACAGTGTTTTCCACACTGTTAGCAATTCCCAATGGGGTCGCAAATAGAGAGGCTCATGAATATTAATGAGCCTCTCGCAATTTGCGACCCCATTGGGAATGCCAGGCCATCCCAGGTATGGTGGCCTGCTGGGCTCAGCAGACCACCATGTCTGGAACTGCTTTTAAATAAAGCATTTTTTATTTTTAATGCAGCCCGTTTTCCTTAAAGGAAAACGGGATGCATTTAAAAAAGAAATAAATGAAACGTTTCTGTTTCATTTTTTAAGGGCAGGCAGTGGTCCCTGGGACCACTGCCTGCCCTTAAAACGTATTTTCCTCTGCATTTGCAAAGGGGAAGGGGTCCCTTCGGGACCCCTTCCCTTTTGCGACCCCATTACCACCCTCTTGAAGAGGGTGGTAATTTGCAAGTGTTTTGCTGTTGCAAAACATTCGTACATGGTGTTGCGCTTGCTATTAGGAAGGGAACGCCCCTTCCTAATAGCGAGTCGCAAAACCCTATTTTGCGAGTCGCAAAAAATTGCGAATTGCAAAGTAGGGTTTTGTACATACCCTATGCAGTTTTTGCATGCGCAAACAGGTTCGTAAACCCGTTTGCGCATGCAAAAATCTTTGTACATCTGGCCCTTCCTTCTTTGTGAAAAAATATGTGAAAAATACAATCAAGTTTTACAGAGGGGACATTCAGGAATCCCAGCAGCCCCATTAGTGCTCTTTTTCTTGTTCATTTTCCATTTAATAATTTTGAGCCTCTAGTTTTAACTTAAAACGCCACATTCTAATGTTTCTGTCCTTAATATTCTTTAAGCATGGTTGCACATCTCCACTACATTGTATATCAGGTAAGCAAGTTGCTTAATATTTCCACATCCTTAAGATCATTTTTAATGGCTCCTTTACCAGACATTTGAGCATGCTCTTCCTATGTGGCAAGGTTATCTCCCTGGGTATCACTGAGACAGCAGGTCAAACTTCCTCCTGATTTTACTTAGGTTATCTTGCCATGATACAATATTTTATGACTGAAGATGGATTTTTATCATATACTTCAGTGATCCCTCGTCCCTTAGTCGCTGTGTCTATGGATAGTATTGGAGCCTCAACTTTGTTAGACCCAGATCCAATCTTAGAGGGCAAGCCAGTTTTTCCAAATGTTCACCTTCACCATCTGGATGTGCCTTATGTCTTTCTATTTCAAGATCTCACTAACATATAACAAATTTACAATTCTCATGTTGTATGTCTCCTTCGGCACCTCCACTGACTCATGTCCCAATTCATAGTTCATTCTTTCTGCCACTGCTTTACATCTTTGCACCCAGAGTCTCTATGTGTCTCTTAAAAGTGAGATTATTTTTAAAAATCATCCATAGATATGTGTCTTTGTTAACCACGTCTAGTTGTTGACCATTAAGCAACCACTTCAAATTAATTTCTTGCACATGGCTTTCTTTTCTGCAACATTTATCCTCAATTCATTCATAGCACAGTAGTTTGCAAATTAATTTGTCACTGCAGACCTTCCAGTGTGAGACTACTTTTCCACCCCTGATTTTGTTCTCTGTCAGGGATGAACGCATTGAAAACAATCTATGAGTGTTCCTATGGTTTCCCACAGGGGTGTCATTTAGACATTGCACCTTTACACTTTTAATTCATATTAATCCATGCTTCTCTCTTTTTTCTTACTTTTTTATTTTTGATACAGGTATTTTATTTGTATTTTTATGTCCTTATTCACCTCAGGATCTAATGACCTGTACCTTTGATTTGCCTTACAAAAGAGAGACATAACAAACCCCGGAGTGAAGGCAACAGGTTCAAGCATTTTTCTTCCTGCTGGTATCTCTCTCTCGCCTTGTCCAATTCTTGCAGCAGCTGTATCGGACGAATCCGATATACGAATGGGGGGAGGGGCCTTGCAGCAAAAGCGGAGAGTTATGCAGGTGTAATCATTGGACAGATATTTTGATCTCTTATCCCTTTTTACTTTCAATTACCCCCTGCCCACCTCTGCAACATACCCCAGAATCTTTTCTTTTTGGACCCCTTTCCTAGTAAGTCCATTTTGGACCCATAGAACATGGATTCTAGCCTCTCCAAGTATTGAGGTGGGGTTTTTCTGACCCAGTTACAGCAGATTTCTCTTCTAGCCAGTGAGATCGCATAAAACAACAAATCTCTAGCAATTCCTACTACCCCTTCCATTATACCAAAAATAATTAATGAAAGGCTTACCTTTATCTGTACCCCCAAAATACCTGAGAGTGTCAGTTCCACTTCCTCCCAAAATCTCTTAATCTCTTTGCATTGATAAAACATGTGAACATCTGTTGCCTTTTCCAAGCCACACTTTGCACATGACATCGATCTTCCTGTTCCCATCTTTGACAACTTCTCAGGTGTTATATATGCCCTGTGGAGTGAAAAGAGGTGGTTTCTTTTAAAAAAAAGCAGGCTTGACAATGGAAAATAATATGCACATCGATACTTGTCACGTATATTGTAAATCGCCCCTCGGAAAGCACCTTCCATATTGATCTTCTGCCAGGGTGAAGTCTCCATCCATGGTGTCTAGTAATTCCCAATACCAAAAGGAGACTTCTTTCTTTCCTGGGGCTTTCTTAATAAGTTGCTCTTCCAAGTCATTTCCAATACCCAAAGGTCGTTTCCAACTCTGTTCCCAACTCTTCAGTTGCATATAATTAAAACGCGAAATTTTGTCCCCCAAGAGGTCTTTTAAATCATTCCAAGTCATTAGCAGACCACCTTGAGTGATCTCTCCCCAAACGAGTATCCCAGCATTTCTCATTGGTAGTGCCAGTTTATCTTTAAGACATTCCGGAGTCTCTGGGGATTCCCAAATGGGGGCCGAGAAGGAGTAGTACTCTAAATTAGAGCTTCGTCTTTTCATGCACCACATTCTGGCAAATGCATGAAGCACTTTTAGTTTAATTTGTTTAAAGAATTTTGGGTCCCGAAATTTCAGAGGAAAACTGTCTATACCCATCTTCCTTTCTTTTATCATTGCCAAATACATAATTCCTACATCTGAGCCATCAGGTGTATTAAAGAGCATTCTGGAGTTTGTGATCTGGAAGGCCCAGGCATAGTATTGAATATCCGGTAAACATAATCTCCCTTTCTCTCTTCTTCTCCGCAGCTTTTTCCATGAGATCTGAACACCCTTATAAGCCCAAATAAAGGTGTTTATTGTCTGTTGTATTCTATCTATTGACGCTTTCTCAAAACGTAAGGGGATAGTATTAAAGAGATACTTGGCAGTATCACCATTTTGATCAGATTAATCCGCCCGAAGATCGTTAGGGGGCGGTGTAGCCAATTCTTCATTAGCTGTCCAATTTCTCTAGATATCTTACCCAAATTTATTTCGGGGATTTTGTTTATATCCTCCACAATTTTTAGACCCAGATACCACATCTCATTCTTGATCAACGGGTTATCCTTCCTCTGATTCCAAACCATAATCTCCGTTTTCCCCTCATTAACCAGGTACCCAGATATTTTACCAAAGTCTAAAGCCATCTGTATAGTAGGCGATAATGCAGCCTCTAAATCAGATGAGAAGATCACCAAGTCATCCGCATATAAAGACACTTTCTTTATCCAACCTCCCCAGGAATACGGTGGAATGTTGTTTGGCATCCTGAGTTTCTGTGCAACGGGTTCTATATACATATTGAATAAGAGGGGGGGCAAAGGACACCCCTGCCTTGTGCCCTGAAATGTTTTAAAGGGTGGGTATAAATTACCATTCACTAGGACTCTGGCTGAGGGGTCCTGGTATATCAGTTGGATGGTTCTACAGAATTTATCCCCAAGCTCAAACTGTTTCAGAACCACCAACAGATAAGACCATCTAACTCTATCGAAGGCTTTGGAGGCATCTAGCATTATAACTGCTAGTGGGGTGGAATAAGCGGAAGCCACATCGATCGCTCCTATGAGCCGATAGATTAACTCATGTATATATCGCCCTTTGATAAAACCCTTCTGGTCTTTATTAATTACAGCCAATTTCCCCAGCGTAATTCTTGGTCTCTTTTTTGGCCCTTAGGCAGCAATTATATTCTTTGTGCTCATCCTGCACTGATGACCTGTTAAATTGTACAAGATCGAAATTCCATTGACATTTATTGCCTGAAAAAATATATTTATTGTGCAATGAAATTATATTGAAATTGTGGACATACTATATTCATGCACAATATTGATTGGATTGTTCTTTTTGCTGTTTTCCTATTTTTTTATATGTTTTACTTTGCGCCGTTCACCTCATTTGCACAAGCAGTGTGTGTTCTCCTTGCATATTGAGCACTGTTACAATTTATATTTGATGCTGTTCTCAGTTGTACATAAAATTGACTAAATGCATTTGATTTTCTTTATGTGTTTGGCTATATGTGTACCTTCTTTTTATTTGTGTCATAATTCAGTTTGTTATACAATACATGGTTTTCCAGTATTGTAAAGATTAATTGATTCATTTCTCTTCTACTGATGCCCTTTGTGACATTGTCAGTTGATACAATTTATTTATATTTTGGCAGCCTAATGCTGCCTCTCTATGTGTCAGGGATTTTGTTTGCATTGATCACAGTGCAGTGAGGACAAATTAGGGTTCATCTTTAGTATATTTTCGATAGGCAGTCTGGTCCTTGGGCACATGCATTTTTTTTAATTTTTAATTAAGTCTTCAATATCTTCAGCCTTTTCCTGTAGAATGTTAAAAAGATCAACATTTTATTCTGTGATATCTGTATTTTCATTTTGTTTTGCACTGCACAGTGTTGAAATATACTTGACGTAGACTTTTTCTTGGACAGGGTTTGCAGTCAACTATTTTGCAGTTCCAAGCTTTTCACCAATAGGTTCCAAGAAACACTAGGATTCAATCTCACATAGCACTACAATTACCTCTGCCCATTTCTTTTCTTTTTTGGACCAAATAGATCTTATTTCCTTCCAATATTATTTTTTTTGTGTTGTTTTATTAGTTTCAAGTTTCAAGTTTATTTTATTTTGCATAGTTACTGAAAACATTTTTTTTTTTTTTAAAAAGAGGAAATGCATTTGAGCTAATATTATACACCAATAAAATCGATGAGACACATACTAAACATACTGTACAATAGTTAAAAATTATCAATGCGAGCGATTGCAAAAATCGACTGGTTCACAGGATAAAGTGCAATGCAATCCCAGAGCTTTGCTAATGTCAGGCGTGCTCGTGATAAGGTGCCATATATTGTGTAAAGTTCGGTTATTATAACCTGCTCAAGGTTGTAAATGGTGTGGAAGGTACTCCTTTCTTGATATAATCGAGAGAATCCACACCCAGTTTGTATGCCGCGTTCTCCACAGGCAGCTTCTTACTTTTGTGGCCGAGATTGGGCTGTTATTTGAGGTATTTTTCGTTCGGCCAACATAAGAAATTTTACCATTCTGCAGTTCAGTTGCATGTCCCCCGGATTAAAGCATGCCAGCACCACTTGCCTCCTAGTGTGGATTCCTTTCTGCTTGAAGGGGGCTTTTAACAGCTGTGACTGTTCTTGTAGCAGGTCCTTACATGTGCAGAATAAATGTAAGATGTCTCCTTGAGTGGTGTTGCACAGCCTGCAAGTGTTTTGGGTTTTTGCCCTCTGCCAAGGTGGAAGGTGCGGAGTGCATGGGAGGATACCCAGTCTATACTTTAAGAATTTTATTTTTATGGATTTGGGATAGCCCTGATTAAAGTACTTCTGCGGTGCAAGTGTTTTTTAGGTATTTAGGGTCATCCAGGAATGCTTTCTGGCTGAGAAAATTGCCTTGTACCAATGAGATTTTTTTAGTGCATTTCCAAGCCAGTTTTTTGAAGGTTTGGTGGCCGAGTTGTGTATTCCAGAGTTCCGTGAGCCTAGTAGTATCCAGAGATGTCTGCAGGTAGCTTCTCGTGTGGGAGCCTGTGCTGGATTTCATGCCATAGCAACTGATTTAAGGAGTTTGGGGTGGCACCTCTGATCTTATGCCAGCAGATAATATAAGATCCATGCCTGGCCAGTGATTGTTGTAGAAGTCCGAACTCCAGCCTTATTTGAGCCAGTGAAGTGTAGTGCGGGAGGCAAAACATGGTTCTGTAAGCTTTGACCAGAGTGCTAACTAGTGCTTTGGCGTCTCTACCACGCATTGCTTCACTGCCGTAGGTGATCGTAGGGAGTAGTTTGGCTTGACCTACCTTCAGAAGCGGGCTCAGTGTCGGCCCCGTCAGCTTGTTTGTGAGGTTTTTCATAGATAGTGCAATAACCAGCCCTCTCCTTCTTAATTCGTCTTTTTGGCGCGTGAATGTCCCATCCTTGTCGATTATGACTCCTAGGTATTTGTATTCCTGGGATGGTTTGATTTGTGTGCCTCCCAGATACCATTTTCTCTGCCAGTTTCTTTTGTTATTTACTGACATTGACTGAGTCTTGCTAAGGTTGATTTTTACGTTGTTTTCTGTTGCGTAGTTCTGCATTTCCGTTAGTAGATGTTGAAGACCCATGTACGTGTGACTGAGCAGAACTACATCGTCTGCGTACATAAGGTTTGTCAGTGTTTTGCCTCCTAGCTTGGGTGCATGTGAGTTGCGGATGTCGAGTGCTTTTGGAAGGTCAGCCATAAATAGGTTGAACAGTGTGGGAGCAAGCACACAGCCCTGCTTCAGTCCTTTGGTCGTAGGGAACTTTGAGGAGAGGTGAGTACCGCCACCTAGCTGCACCTGCACCCAGGTATCTGTGTGGAGAAGTGCCAAGATGTTTAAAATTGGCTGTGGGATTCTCCAGCTCGCCAGCTTCCCCCACAGTCTGCCCCTCTCCACGTTGTCAAATGCAGCGCTGAAATCGATGAAGCATAGGTGCAGAGGAAGATTGGATGTTTTTGCTGCGTCAATCAGTAAAGAGAGAGCTAGAATATTTGTTGATGTCCCAGCTGTTTTGCGAAAGGCTGTCTGATTTATCGGTATTATCTCCTTTGCTTCCGCCCAGTTAGTAAGGTCCTCCAGGACAGTGCCCGCAAAATATTTTGCTTCATTGTCAATCAATGCTACCAGCCGATAGTTACTTGGCTCAGCCTTATCGCCTTTTTTGTGGATTGGCACGATTGTTGAACCCTTCCATGATTCTGGTATTCTATTTAAAAGCCTGACTACCAGAAAAGAGGTTGCAGGATGTCGCCCCAATGATCCGACCTGGCTTTAAACAGTGCAGGCGGAATACCGTTCGGTCCCGGTGCCCCTTCTCTTCTCCCTTTTGCGATCTGCTTTTTTATTAGCAGTGACAGTGGGTTGCTGGCTGCGCAGAGTGGAGTAACTTCAATGGCTGGCATGTTCAGCTCCGACGTCTCATTATTGCGCACTCCAATGTGGTCTTCTGTTGGCCAGCTGTTGCGATCTTGTATTCCGCTGCCTCCCAGTTAGTTGTTGAAGCGCTTGATGAGAAATTCCACCTAAGTTTCTTCCAAAATGTGTGACGAGATCCCCTCATGATGAGGACGGATTATCCGTTCACAGTTTTCCAAAAGCGGGCGCTGTCGTTGTGATTTAAATCGTGGAGTAGTTTTGCCCAGAGTGCATTGTCTTGATCTTTATTGATGTCCCATTTCAGTTTTTTGAGTGATGTCCTTTGGTCCCTGAGCAGTGAGCGTATGGTTGCGTCACTAGGGTGTTTTCTCAGCCTGTGCATTGTGCTGTTTGTTGCTATTTTAAAGAGATTGAGGCGATTTCTTTGAGCTTTCGGGATTCTGTTTTTCCGGTTTAAGGCCTGGGAGTGCGCTTTTCTGACTGAGGTGGCGGCCTGACAGTCTAAAAGTGTGGCTGTGAAGTGTCCCCAATGGGCTATTTGGTCTTTTGAGCTTGTCATTTGTGATTTAAAGAGTACGATCGCTGCATCTGCCTGAGATTCTGCATTGGTTGTTGAGCATTTGATCCTTCTTAGGTTGGAGGTGTAGGTAGGCCCCAGGGTTAGATCTCGCTTGATAGTGCTAGAAGCGGTGACTGTTAACTGCAGTTCTTGTGGGCGGAGGTCGTTCTCCCCCTTGTCCCCCATTCCGAACCCCAAGATGTGTGTGAACAATGAAGGGCTTACGAACGTGTAGTCCAATATGGAGCTTGTTGTTGTGGAGTAGTAGGATTCTACAGGAGGTGAGTCGTTGAGGAATCTGCCATTGAGGGCTCGGAGGTTTAGGTGTTCTAAATCTTCTAGGAGGCGGCTTTTCTTGCGGTTCTTGCCTCCGTATGTTGGTGCGCATTGGCTCGGGATGTTATAAGTTGCCATTTGTATGGAAGCCTCTTCTCCCCCTGATGTACCGAAAAGGTATTGGTTTAGGTCCCCTGACAAGATAAATTTTGAGGTTTTCGTCTCTATTGCGTATCTTGTTACTTGGTCGGTTAGCCTTTTTGAATCTTTCACTTTTTGTTTTGGGTGGATATATGTGCTAATTAGGCCCACCTCCATTTCTTTGCCCTGGAGGGAGATGGTGATTGTAACTGCTATCGTAGCTGCTGAGGTAGAGCCCATGAGCGCTGCTGATGGTATACTCGTTGTGGATACGTAAGTAGCGAGCCCCCCAGACCGGTGTCCAAATTTTCCTCTCCTTGTGGCTGGTGTGGCGAAGCACATAAAGCCCTGAATGTGCTGTGGATCCGTGAGCCAGGTTTCTTGGAGCATGATTATGTCAAAGGCACTGACATATCGCATGAAGTCCGGGTCCTCTATTTTTGTTGATAGACCATTGATGTTCCATGAGCATAAACGGAATGGCATCTCCTTTGATCTTCTGCTGCCTTCATCTTGTGAATAGCGTCAGTACCCCTCTGTGCATGTAGTTATGGTTCGGGTAATTGATTTATTATAGGCTGAATGACTCCGAGAGCCTGGTGCTATCCGGAGTCTTTCTCGTGAGTTCGCCAGTCCGTTGGTCCTCTGTTGTGGGGATCTTCCCAGTGCCCCTCTGAGCACGGAGCTTGTACTTGCGTGGTGTGTTGTTCGTGCTGGGCTTGAGTTGCGTGCAAAGAGGGGTAATGGATACCCTGGTTTTTAGTATGGGGAAATGTCAATACCCCAGGCTTGGAAAGTGCCCTGTTCTGCTAGGATTTTCTCTGCCATTTTCGTTGATTTCCATGTTGCCTTTGTGGCCTCTCCTTAGGGGATTTGCAGTGCGGATGAACTCTATAGAGAGTAGGTCAGTTGAGCTCAGACCAGCGAGGGTTGGAATTGCATTCGTTAGCCTTAGGATGTTGCCTCTGTTTAGGGTATCCTGATGACCTTTAGAAGTGAACAAGGGGTAGAAAAGCGTAGCCTGTGTTTCTTGCTGCGTGGTTCTTAGTTGTTGTAGTGCTGACAGATGGTCAGTAGCTGTGGGAATTGGAACAGATTGGTATGTTAGGCTAGTTGCTTCTTTTGGCCAAGTTTCCACTTGTGTGCTTATTGCTCCTAGAGGTGAATTCCAAGGGTTGCTTTACCCATTGTATCTGCCAGCCTTTGAGCCCCCGAGCATTCCTCTGTTGCCTTCCACTGTTGGGGATGTTCAGGAGTTTTGAGTGTTGGGGGGGCTCTCCTGTAAGGACTTGACAATGCAGTGGCTGATGGAAACTACCCTTATTCGACTTATTGGCTAGCGGGTTGGCTGTGATTCCTTGTCCGTTGTCTTCCCTATTTTCCACTTGTACCCTAACTATATTTGGCAGAGGAGAGGTTCCTCCTTGTTCCGGGAGATTGTTGGGGCTGTTAGGCAGCCGTGAGGTTTGTTTTTGTGGGCTTGATTCGCCTGAATTAGTGACCCGTTTATTGTGGTATGGAAAAGTAGGCTGTTGGATTTGGGGTGGGCTTCCGGTGGGGCCCTTTCCTTTTCTGTTGGCGACGTTGTTTAGAGTTGAGCTTCGGGGCTTGAGCCCCTTCTAGTTGGTCTTTCGTCAATTCGGTGTGGGCTCCTTTGTTACCATGCCCGCATGTCTTCTCCATGCTCTCTTGTTGGTTGGCTTGGAGAGCCTTGCTGTTTAAGAAGTTTGTTGGTTGACCGTTGGCCATGCCCCGCGTGATGTTGCGATGGTCCTGGCAATTACTTGTGGGACCAGAGGATATGTGTTTTATGTCCTTTATCATGCTATTTAGCATTGAGGGCAGGGTGGAAAGCTTATCAACGATCTGGCTGCAGCTGCAGCTGAGGTGGGCATCGGATTGTGCTCTCTTGATTAAGCCGTTCAAGTCTCCTAGTTTCTCATCAATGCCTGCCGTGAAGAGTGCCAAGGTGTTCAGTAGTGAAAGCTGGATGTCCATCTTTTCAGACTGGTATTGAAGTGCTTCGACGGCCAGCTGTATTGTTTTGTGTTGCTTTATTAGAGGATCTCTTGCTATTTGGTCTACTTTGAAGGCTTTCCCAGTGCTCTTATTTAATTTGGGTTTTGTTTTATCTTTCTTAAAAATTATTTTTAACCTTTTTGGGCTTACTTTGTTTATATCATTGTTTGTACATGCTCTTATATTTTATATTAGATTAGCGTGATCCTCTAATTACTTTGTGGCAAGTGGTCTGTATATGCTGTCAAAAATTCAAGTATCTTCCTTTCACTGAGACTTACAAAATAGTTCATTGTAAATAAAAGAGGTCTGGGTACGTTACCTATTTCCATATCTTTTACCATTACAGTGTAATCAATGAGAGAAGTTGTCACCCATTGTGATAGGTGCATCCAGCTGGCTGTTTGTTGTTTATTCTCCATTTCATAAATGTCATACTAAGGATTTTTAGAGACATTTCAAGTTTTTTGCCTAATTGATTTCATTTGAATCAATCGAGTATTTGGTATGCCCAGACATTCTTCCTAGTCTAATTAAAACTTGTTAACACTTCCAAAAGACAGGATTTTTGTGCTAAAATTACCCAAAGTCAGTATTAGACCTGAAGGAAATTTAATTCAGATTTTCTGGATTAAGAGGGCAAGGATTTTTAGTAATGTATCTTGATGTTCATTTGATGGAAGATAGACGTTCACTATAATTAATTCATTGTCATGTTTTCGGAACTACATTTTGGCTTCTTCACTCCAGAGATTGCTACTGTCATAAAATCTGTGAATTCATTTAGAGCGCTTTCATTCTTTTGATCTGTTTTCACTGCTACTGGTATAATCGTTCCCCTGCCGGGTGGCCACATTTTCCTTTCACTGCTTTGCTGTTACAGACCAAATGGTCCTTTATACCACATTTTCACTTTTTCATGTTTCTTGCAAGGCAGCTATTGTTATTTTATTTTTCTCAAATGTTTTACGGATTTCCAGTCCTTTTGATACCAACAAACTTCCAAGACAACAGATGGGTGATGCTGTCATCAGAAACTGTACACTTTAGATACCAAGGTCCCAGGATTAATTACAGCTGCAATCCATTTCCAGTCATGGTCTTTTGATAAGTTGACTTTTTTGATTACTGACTTTGGGCCTGATTACAAGTTTGATAGATGGGTTATACCATCACAAACGTGATGGATATCCCATCTGCTATATTACCAGTTCCATTTTATCCAATGGAACTTGTAATACGGCGGACGGTATATCCGCATTTTTGTGATGGAGTTACCCGTATGCCAAACTCGTAATCAGGCCCTTGGTGTATATCGTTCTCTCTGAATCAGTTTTAGTTATGATAATTTGTTTGCCCACATTTTCTTGGAAATTCACTGTTGGTATAGGTGCCTGGACTTACAACAATTCCATCACTATTATTTCTGGAGGACCCTAGAGCCTCTGTATAGTCTGTATAGTATTGTGGATTCATCGTGTTATCATATATTTCATAAATTTCAAAGCATGGGCTTCTTAACTTGCCAGCTGACTTTAACACTTAGTCAACCACTATTCTCAAATTGAAATACACAATTGCTTTTGGCCAGTCTATTATGTGTTCCTGTTCTTGGGAAAGTGTAACCAGAGCGATGAATATTTAAGCTACTTTTGAAAACCTCTGGGCAAAATGTAATTCAATAGAATTTTAGACCTACTTACAAAGGGTTTGGGTCCCAATCTGCAAGCAGCAGGAACAGGGATTTGCTTGTTCTGAGTCTCTTTTTAGAGATCTTGGCATACTTTATTGTTTATGTGGACATACTGGTGTTATATTTTCCTGCATCATTTTACGTATTCTCTTATTATTGCTTGCACTCCTGTCTGAGGTAGAAGCGTTTGTTGAGTTGTTGAAATTTGCAATGAGCTCTGGCCCCTCAATATGGATTGTATAAGCATTATCCAGACACAACATTCTTTGACTTTTTTGTAATTTTCTGCCTTTTCTTTGTCTTCATTTTGTGGCCACCCTTCAGTTGTTTTTTAATGTGAAAGATCAGAAATACTTTTTTAGTGTCCTTAATTTCAGCTTCAGCTTTGTCCATGCAATTCTCCTTTATCATGAGCTAAATGATTGTCCTTATCATGATTTTTATAGGTTTTTTTCAAAATTATCGCTCAGCATGCACTTTGATTCATATGGGATTTTAATTGTTTATCGGATTCATTGTGAATACTTAGAATCCTTTTTTCTGCTTTTCAGTCCACTCTTCTTTGAACTTTGTGGCCTTCTCTTCTTCCACTTTTCTGACTTTTGCTTTTTCATCTTTTTGCATCTTTTTGATGCTTTTGTGCCTCCTTTGCCACCTTTTTGTCTTCTTTGCTGCCTTTCTGCACCACACACTTACATGCTGCATCCTGTGTTTCTTGCTGCCACTGCTCACTGTCCACTGGCTCCTGGATTTCCTCTCCTCTCCCATCCCATACATTCTTAGAGGCAGTGTGGACCTGCTATTAAGAGGGCTTCCTCAGCCGTGCCTGACTGCCTTACTTGTGTACAGTCCACACACCAGGCCCGGCTTTTTAAGAACCTGCTCTGCGAAACTGCATCAGGTCGAATTCCCATATCCTCCTGCCTTTCTGCCTCTTTCCCCACTCTTTTTGACCCTTTACATTTCCACCTTTTTGCCTCTCTTCCTCCTCTGCTTTCTGCTTTGCCAATTCTGTGTATTTAACCTTCAGCCTATCTTGCTCTTGCCATTTTCCCCATTCTTTCACTCCATTTGCTTTTTGGACCTTTTGCCTTTTGTTGTCCATTTTTCTCTCACTGTCTCCACTCAGCAGCTACCACGGGGTTGAACTCAGGTCAATTTAGTGACCTTAGTGGTTTACCCTTACATGGGTTGTAATTGTTTCCAGAGGTTGGTAGTCACTCATTCAGGTGTAAGTAAATCTGTATGGGTGAGAATACTCCTAATAATGGGATTTTAGGAGCATAATGTGCCTCAGTCTGTTGCTGCAGTCAATTTGCATGTGTTTCCTGGCATTTCATCCATATAGAAGTCAGAATATCAGGCTCACATACTCGAAATCCATGGAGATACAGTGGGTATTGTAACTCCTGTTAATGCCGAACCAAGATAACCACAGGACTTCTAATGAGGCCTATATCAGTATTTGGGCATGAGGAATATACCTTCAAAACAGAACATTAATCTCTGCAGAGTGTCAGATGGCACACCAGTGTTCTGTTATACAGTTTTGCAGTCACAACTCAATATATAAACAGATTGTTAAGCACATTGGGACTCAACATTCCTGTATTACTAACACACAAATGTTATCATATAAGTCTTATCATTACATACATTAATATTTGTGTTTCTTCTTTTATTTCAATCTTTCCATCATATCATCTCTCCAATCAGATGATTTTATTTATAAAATTCATCATATATACTGTGATCAGATGGGACTGGAAGTTTACATTTCTTCCGAGCCAACCACTAAAAGAAGATAAGGATTTGCAACAGCAGCATAATACAAGAAAAGAAAATGCACATGTCACCCCCCAATTGGGGAGCAACTCACAACTGTAACTGGCATGCAGTGAACCTGAGAAGAAAAGGTATGCAGTTCCTGTGAAGGAGAGGGGGCAGGGCAGGGGACTGGCGAGGTCCCTGGCTACAAAAAGAGAAATTTAGTAGGAAAGGGGGAGGACTGGGAAGTCCTTCCTTTCGGAATGAGTGCCCTCACACACCCAGCCTGCTGGGTGTCATGCTTCATCATCGGGCATGCTCCTCGTCGGGTCGGCGCTGCAATACCCGACGGGCACCCTATGCAGGGGCTCTTTGGCGGAGATCTTTATTCCTTGCCGTATGGTGCGGTGGGTGTGAGGGGCCTTAGAAGTGTAGGTGTGCAGTTGTGTGAACTAAAACAGGGAAATAGAAGAGTCAGGTAAATTAAACTTTAATGATCCTGCCTTCCCCCTGATTAAAAATGAAGTTGGCAACTCACTGCAAAAATCCTGCAGCGTGTTATGCTCAATCTTGTGCGGTCAACATGTTTCTTGCCTGTTTAGTCAGGAGGATCTAGTGGCAATTCTTCAGGACCTAATGAAAATAAAACTCTACACTATAATAGACTATGATGTTCTAACCTATTAATAAAAAGGTGGGGGGGGCACCAAGAGGTAAAGTACCTGATGATGCAGCAGCCAATCTGAAATGAAAAATAGAACAATGAAGACAGTTCATATCAGAGAGCAATCATACTCTAAAATTCTGCCCTCTTATCCCTCAATAGTGCCACCAGTTTGTGCACCCTAACAAATGCAGTGTGCATTGCTAAAAAGTGATCACGCTTGTCAACCACGATACCCTAGCTGTGCTCGATGCCTTAGTATATGTAAAAGTGAAGCACAGCGGGTTCAAATCATGCGGTGAATGATTAAAAACGGAGAAGAAGTGGCAACATACTGAGTAAAAAGCAACTCACCTAAAACTATCTTTAGAATGGCCCCTTCAGTTCACAGCAAGTGTAGGACACGGTAAAGTGTTAGTGTCCTGGGAAGGGAGGGGGCCCAAAAGAAGTAGTATGAGCGTGTAATGCGGACACGCGAATGATGGACAAAATATAGGGGTTGGTAGCCTCTGATGTAGCGAGAGGCAGCAGTAAGGTGGCTAAGAACCAGGACCCCATGTCTCGGATCGCCACTCACGATCAAACAGGCGCAGCAGCCAGCCCCTGCCCGCCGGCGAGGCGGGCGGCCGCCCCTCAAGAGAGTGGTAGCCGCTCCGTCTGCCGAACTGCCAGTGTGCCGGAGACCGCCTGCAAACAGATGGAATCGTGAGGAGCGCGCCCCAGATCGCAGGTGTGCTGTCGACGCCGAAACTCGGCGTCCAAGCCTGTGCCTAGGAAAGTGTCCTCGTACAGGCAAAAGTCAAACCAAGTTCCTCCAGCACTGGGGAGAAAGATTATACTCACCAAGAAACCGCGCCCAGGTGACGAGTGACCTACCCTGCACTGCCGGATCCGGGAGGTAATGGTCCCAGCCGGGCTGGGGTTTTAAATGGTAGCGGAAATGGCGCGCAGGGCGGGAACATTGCATCGAGAAGACTGGAGACTAGTGTGTACTTAGCCCCCAGTGGAGAGAGGTGGAGATGTATGGTGGCCATCTTGGACGAATCTCATAAGTCACAACAGGCGCCATCTTTGACCATGCAAATTAGAGCATACAAAAATTGCATATAGCGCGTGACTGTGAAAACAGAGAGGTGGAAATGTATGGTGGCCATCTTGGAAGAATCTCATGAGTCACAACAGAAGCCATCTTTGAACGTGCAAAATAGAGCATAAAAGATAGCATATAGCGCGTGACTGAAAAAAACAGGCAATTGGCCATGACAGATTAGTATAGGGTTTAAACACAGTGGTGCAGCTACGTACTATTAAGGCTACTCCAGGGGATATCTTTGTTGAGCCCGTGTTTATCAGTGGCCAGACGAAAAATCCATCTCTGTTCGATCCTAAAAAGTGCACCTGGGGAGATGGCAGAATGTGCTTCCAAAATAACCCAACTCAAGTTGTCACAAGTGTGTCCAACAGTCTCAAAATGTGTGTAGAGTTTGGTCGTTACTTTGCGACACCGTATGCCAACTTCATTTTTAATCAGGGGGAAGGCAGGATCAATAAAGTTTAATTTACCTGACTCTTCTATTTCCCTGTTTTAGTTCACACAACTGCACACCTACACTTCTAAGGCCCCTCACACCCACCGCACCATACGGCAAGGAATAAAAGATCTCCGCCAAAGAGCCCCTGCATAGGGTGCCCGTCGGGTATTGCAGCGCCGACCCGACGAGGAGCATGCCCGATGATGAAGCATGACACCCAGCAGGCTGGGTGTGTGAGGGCACTCATTCCGAAAGGAAGGACTTCCCAGTCCTCCCCCTTTCCTACTAAATTTCTCTTTTTGTAGCCAGGGACCTCGCCAGTCCCATGCCCTGCCCCCTCTCCCTCTCCTTCACAGGAACTGCATACCTTTCTTCTCAAGTTTATCCAGGGCATGTATGCTGGACCTCTCTAAAAGCCCAGAGTCCCCCTCTTTTGTTTGATGCAGTGAACCTCCCACATTGTGTGCTATGTTGCTGCTTGTTGCACCTATGGTAGCTACAACAATTAACTCTATATCAAACAACTTTACCACATTGCAGCACTTCAAAGACATGGGACACCACATGCTGTACAACTAAAGGTACCTTTTGGCCTTGAGTTAGTCTGGGTTGCATCTGTTCTCTCACTTTTACATGTGTGGATATCCCAGGTGTGTAAACATATTTTATTGTGCTATAGGAAATCCAGTATATCCATAAGCATAAATGATGATATTAAAAACATTGTAAAGAGAAATGTGTGAAAATATAGTGCACCACTCTGCATGTATTCACTACGTACAAATTAGAAAACAATCATTTATATCAGGTTTAAGGCCTTGAACAGTATTGTATTGTCTGATGACGTTGTTAGGCCTAGGTAGCTCCAGGAATTATATTTAATGTTGTATATTGCACAATTTAGCAAGCATATACTTGTTTTCAAACCAGGCAAAGGAAGCAGGGTTTTGGGAGCAGAATAGAGTCAGTATTTGCATAAATGAATGCTATTTTTCCTTGAAGGCTGTTTAGTGCTTCCTTTGAGTAAATGTTCCAGACAACTGCATGCATGCAGGTTTCTGCTGAAGCTAATTAATTGATGTCACATTACCCTCTAACCTTGACTTGCATTAGGTGAAACTTTGCATTTTTTAACGCGCTACGCCAACTGACCATTTCCTAGTGTAAGCTCCAGTCAGTTGGAATGATAATGGTCTTTTATGTTTTTGCTTTGCTGCCTGCTATTTTGTATTGAATGCTCCTTGGACTTGGACTGTCCTACGTGTTAAGTTTTATCCTTATTTTATGGTGCATTGTGGTGGCAGGAATAGACTTCACAAAGAGGAATAGGAAGACGCAGGACAGGATTTCAAATGAGGACCCTAGGAACCAGAGAGAAGAGAAGAAGTTTCTCCAAGGGAACTGAGGAGGAGAACATACCAGCACCAAGCCTGGTAATTAGCAGAAACCAGGAGTGCAAACCGAAATAAAATGTAGTCCAACTGTGCTTACCATGTGTTCGCAGCTTGCGTTTTTGTAGCTAATATATTGTCTTAACTAAAGAGAAAAAGAGTTGACATCAGGGTAAGAGTCAATGGGCTTCCGTTCATGTTATGTTGTATTTTTAATAGATGGTGCATTGTGGTTGCGGAATCTGCCTCCACAAAGAGGATTAGGAAGATGCAAAACCAGACTCCACACGAGGACCCTGGTTGCTGGACAGAAGAGGAGAAGTCTCTCCAGGGGAAGAGAGGAGGAGAACATCCCAGCACTGAACCTGGTAATTGGCAGAAACTTGGAGTACAGATTAAACTAAATGAGGTAACATTTCGACAGTGCTTATCATTTGTTTGCAGCTTGCTTGCATGGGGCGCATTGTTTATAGCTAATGTATTTCATAACTAAAGACGGCAGGGTAGGGGATGGTGGGTGGGTAAGAAATAAATTTGATTGGATGGGTAGGAATTAGAGGTGTCCATATGAAGAGTGAGTGCAAATGTAATCTCATTTCACAGAGCAAGAGGATCTAGAAAAATACGGCAATGGGGAAGATAAGCGAGAGTTCCAGGACCCAGAGCACTCATCCTTGAAGGATGAAATTGTGGTGAAAAGAGAACCTCTGATCTAGCTGCTGGACACCTTACCAAACCTCTCTGGACATTGACTGAAAGTCTGTTGAACTCGAGGCAATCTTTGGGTGTGATTGTCTGATACCTTTCTCCTCCACTACATGAGACCAGAATAAAGAAATAATTGTAAAGGGAAACGTACCCTCTACAGGATGAACTGCAGGCATAAAGCCTGCAAGCTCCTTTCCTTTTTTCTGTGTGTGAAAGATTAAAAGAAATCACAATAGGGGCAGTGTAATCTAAAGTTATGGGGGCAAGATGAATCTAAATGTGGCAAGCTGTCACCGAAAGGTACTCCTGCCCATACGATGTAACAACAGGCCAAATCATGAAACCCATGTTGGGAGCATGAAAGATAAACTGGAAAGGTTAGGGTACCGAATCAGTCAGTGAATTGTGCTCCAACTGCTGAGCATCCTTCCTACCCATTTCCCCTGATCCTTCAACAGGACTGAAAGAAAGAAAGTGAGTGTACAAGGGAGGAGGAATTACTGGATATATATTACTCATGCTGGCTGATGGGGTGTTGCTGATTTGCACCTGGAAATGGAGCAGTGACTGCTTGACCAGCTGCAAATAGAGCACAATGAGATAACAACAAGATTACGCACAAGTGAATTCTGCAATGCAAGCAGCAGGTGACAGAGCGATTAGTTCAGAAGCTAATTCTACTATCAAGGAGCAATCAAGCGCGTGCCTGTTTTCATCCTCGGGATGTTGAGACTGGAGGAGAAACCCATCCATTACTCTTTTAAAACAAACTGCAGGGTGACTTTCGAGGTGACCTCCCCCTTCTCCCCTCTTGAGCAATTTCAATGACAAGGATCCATCCCTGGTGGCCATCCTTCCTTTGAGGGACTACCCAGTGGTTAAAGTTATGGTCCATGTGTCTTGGGCCGCATCTGATTTAATGATTATAAAGAAACCATTCCCCAATATATTTGAGGTGTACTGACCCAATTGGAATATGTTATTACAATTGATAGTGCCAAGAGAAGTGAAACAGACATTGGTGGAGAAGGTGTCAGGGCCAATAGAGGATTTGTGATATGAAGGGGAGTTAAGTACAGTGAAGTATTCGTTAATGCATGCAGTACCAGATGCCCCTTGACAGATTGAACTAAGATTTCGAATTGCAAACAATATAAGGGTGAGGTTACCTCTTTTTGCTCACATTCCACCGCTCTCAACTTACGTGGATTTGTCTACCACAATGATTTATAGAGCGCCCTTCAGTCATCTCCCAGGCCCTGACGCAGGATTTAGACATCTTGGTCTTCCCTTGGGAGTCCACCCTAACTTACTAACTTATTGATCTCTGTTACACTAGACCAGTGCAAGGCAATTCAGTTTATCTCCTATCTGAACTGGCTATGAAAGGACACACGGTATCGAAAGGAAAACTGCTGGTTATCTTCAATGAGCTAAATATGTTAGCCATTGAATCTTGCCACGAGAACATCACTTATTCTCTGAAAGAGTTGGACCCTTACTTAATTGCCATGTACGGTGACTCTGTGTCAAGGGCATACCTTTTTGGAATGACTGTCTATTACTAACAATGAATAGTTAAAACCTTACTACATTTGCCAGGAAAGACATTCCCAAGCCCTTGCAGTGATTTAGCAAGGCCGAAAATGCTCTGACCTTGGCTCCCACATTGGGGCTTCCTGGTTAGCTGCACATTCAAAACATCATACTGATCGTTTTAACAGTAAATTTTAAGTTCCCCACCTTGATCAATACCCCACCACCTTGTTCCCTCCGCCCCTTCTCAGCAGCTTTTGGCAAACATCAACATCTTTCCCCAAAGATAAACGTATTTATTTTCCATCCTTACATCACCACCTCTTCTTCTTTCGACTGACTGCATGAGGCCCAGGCAGCCACACCTTCTGATTCTAATGTTGCTTCTTGGTACTCTTTCCTACTTAAACATACTATTTCTTCTCTCTGGCTTTGCCTGATCTCTCTGCCCACCACCAGACAAACCCTCACCTGATGTGGTCTTTTTACCACTACTTCTTGATTCCCTATGCATCCCCTCTAGTCTTGCAGTCCCTCTATCAACTGCATTAGTCAACCACAATAGACAGGTGAGCCCCATCTTGCTGAAATTAATAGGACAATACATGCTGCTTGCTTTCTTCCTTGCTTTGCTAATAGCCACAGTTTTTTCGTGCCCCTCCATACCATTTTTGGCAGCAGCCGTGACCACTTCACTTCGGTTTCCTCCCATCTGTCCTTCATCAAAAACAAATCTTTTCAAATAATTTTTGCAGCTCTAGATCTGACAATTTCACCAAATCATTCTCCTCGAGGTGCACCATAATCAACTTCAGCCTCTGCCTGGTTTCTCTCAAGTCCCACAGCATCAGCAGCAATTGAATTCACCACACGCAGGGCCGGACTGGGAACCCAATGCAGCCCTGGCAATTTTGATAGACCAGCCCCCTCAGGAGGGGTGGCTTTGGGGGAGCTTATGGAAGTGTGAAGCTGCTTTTGTTACTAGGGGTCAATATTGCAGCACTGCAGCAAAACTGGCCTACAGTACCAAAAACACCCCCACAGCTGCAAAACAACCCCCCACCCTTTCAGCTTCCAGGGTAATCGCCTGATGCCTGCCACGGCCAGTCCAGCCCCACACGCCACCTAAGCTATGAAATACTAAATCCACTTTGTCATTGTCCAGCCCATGTTGCTGCCACTGACCTTTTCACTGCCCACTGTACAATGGAATGACCACAGATCCACACTTCTTTCTTCCTCCACATAGCCAATCTAGCCTCGCAGGAAGGTCAAATATTGTAATGAATTGCTCTTGCTCCCACGTTTTTCCTGATTCCCTCTTCCCAGTCTCTTTGATTTCTATCTTCTTGCCATCAAAGCCCCAGCGCTGCCTTTACTGCTCCCATTCTAAATGAATTGGGAATCAAAACTGGTTTCAAAACAAGACTCTGGACAGTCACCCAAAACCAAACACATCCCGAGCATACCTAACATTTGATTGTCCCAGTCCGCTTCCTCTCAAATCACATAATCCTTGCATGCTCTTACATGGCAATTGATTTCCCTCACTGAACTGCCCAGTTTTATCCAAACCCCCTTTCTATTTTAATCCTTCCTACTCTTATGCAACTAAATATGCAAGCAGACACTTGAGATGCCCCGAAAAACACAATTGAAGTATAAAAAAAAGTGATGAATGGAATGTTTGAATTCATCTCAGCCACTGGTAATTACTCGGGCTGCATCCCAATACATCATTATTTTGCACACCATGTCACCTCTGCTTGGACTCAGTGATATGCAAATCAGTCTTCACCCTGTTCCTCATGGGAACAGTCCACCCGAACTGCCAGACCATGTCCTCCCTGAACCAGAACACAAGCAACCTATGACTTGTTTCACCCAACCCAATGGCACACTAAGGGCCTGATTATGATGTCGGTCAGAAAGGCTCTATCCGACAGTCGTATTCTCCTAGACTGTGTCGGAACCCTTCCGACTATCTCGGTCGGAAACAATTCCGACCGACCGATTACAATGCTCACGGTCGGAAGGGGAGCCATTCGGTCATTCCGATTCGGCTCCGACCGGCAATTGGAGAATCCGAGTCAGTCGGAGCCAATTCATACATCTCAATGGACAGCATTTCTGACTGACCAATTACGATGTTGGATTCTGACACCCTTTCCGAGTCGGACTGCCCGACATGAAAAGGCTGTCAGAAACTGACTCTGGGGGTCCCTAGCAGGTCCCCATTCATCCTGAGGTCTCTGGTTGGGATCCATTGGGGTACACAAGGGACCCCCTGTTAAACTATGCACAGTGTGGCAGGCACTATTAGGGGCCCGAGACAGGTTGCAAGGTTTTCTGCAGAAGCCCATTTCCCCCATATGAGCCTGTGTTGTTGTTCGGAACACAGGCTCCCATTGAAGTCAATAGGAGTAACCCTGGGCGTAGTTCGCGTAGTAGCGCTACGCGTAGCTACGCGAAGTGCACTGCGCACTACGCGAGCTACGCGTAGCACTACGCGAACTGCGTAGTGCGGTAGGAAATGCTGTTCGCAATGATTGCACAGTGCCGGATGCTTGTCCGCACTGTGCAATCATTGCAAACGGCATCTTGCACAGTGCAAGCGGTCGTTTTCTGCCGCTCGAGTATATTTGTACTTTTTCTCAACGCGGACTGGTAGTTTCTCATCGCGAGCATACGCGACCACTCGCAATGAGAAACCTGACCTCCCCGCGTTGAGAATCTCGCCGGGAGGTTTATTTTCCACGCTCGCGATCAGCAACTTGATGTTGCTGATCCCGAACGAGGAAAAAGTCTCGCCGGGATGTCATTTTGCTCGCTCGCGGTCGCCAACTTGACGTTGAAGACCGCGAGCAAGCAAAAAATGCCCGCTACGCGTTTTTGCACTGTGCTACGTGCAATTCACGTAGCGCGGAGTTGCGCAAGCTACGCAAACTACGCGAGCGTAGCGTAGTTTTCCGCCCAGGCCTAAATAGGAGTCCTACCGAATGGTGTTCGGAAGCATCATAATCGGTCTTAGCGGAACTGCTGACCGCGAGTCGGTCGGTCCCGATTCTGAGTCGGTGTCAGGAGGAGGAAACTCCGACCGACATCGTAATGAGGCCCTAAGTTGAAATGCTGTGCAAAATAACAATGGATTGGGATGCGGCCCCAAGTTATAACCAGTGGCTGAGATTAATTCAAGCATTTCATCAATCACTTTTTTGTATACTTTTTGTAGCTCAAGGGGGATGCTATGCACATTAAGGGCAGTCTCACCGTCCTATCTGTTCCCCATTTTTGTTTCTCCTTTCCCTCACTATCTTTCCCCTCCTTTTGCCCTGCCTTTATGTCATCTACTTGGACAGTGTAGTTTGCTGCACAGTCATACATCTCCCCGTCCCGTGTTACCTTATCCTGTGTGCCCTTTTTGGCCAGGGTCTCCCCTTTTATTTTCAAGAATCT
The DNA here is from genome assembly GCA_963921515.1 of Calotriton arnoldi. Classification (NCBI taxonomy): domain Eukaryota; kingdom Metazoa; phylum Chordata; class Amphibia; order Caudata; family Salamandridae; genus Calotriton; species Calotriton arnoldi. Next base: position 157,481 of record CAWUFW010017931.1, read on the forward strand.
CCCCCAAGATTTCTGTCATTTTTCCAGGAACCTCTTCAGCATCATCACATACCCTCCCTCCAACCTATCTCTCCCGGCACCATCCCTATTTCCTTTGTGACCTTTCACTCATTCATCCTCCCACTCAATAAATCACACAATCTCATCCTGAAGCTCACTATCAATGTCCTGTGCTGTGGAATATACTAGTCCTCTCTTTCTTCTCTTGTTATCACCTCCCTCCTTCTTTCGCTCCATTCCAATGTCAGCTTCCTTATCACTCTTCTGCACCCTGTTTCCCATCCTACATGGCTAAGGCTCATGATCCTTCTTACTCTCTCACTGCTCTGATGCCTCGTGGGCCTTCCACCTCCATGTGCTTTTCCCTGCTCAACTGTTCCATCACCAGTGACACCCTATTGATAAACACTTTGTTAGCCACCCTCAACAATGAGCTCCCTTCACTCTCTGTTGTGGTCTTGTACTCTCCCACAATCTTCTCGTCAGTCCTCACTCACCCTTTTGCATGACCCATGCCTGTTTGTCATGAGGACGCCTCTGGCATCCACTGTTCTGCAGACTCCCCTTACAATGAACATCCACCATAGCCTGCACACTGCTCATCTTTGAAGTCCCATCCTTAGGTTGCCTGCCAAACATTTCAGTTGTTTCCTCAACACCAGCCTCTCCTTCAGTAAGGGGAGCACCATCCTCTCCTGTTCTTAGTCAAACACTTTTTTTTATCATCTGGCCCTTCTAAACTGAAAATCCTCAACACCCTCCTGGCACCCTCTCATCATGAGATGCCTGCTCCACCTGCGTGCTTCCGGCCTTCCATGGCCCTCTGACTCCCGGCTGCTTGGCTCCTTATAAACTCTGGTTGGTTCAGCTTATGAGGAGCCCACTCATCTTTTCTCCAGGAGCCTCCTCAGCCCTGCTTCAACCCTGTTGATGTCTTTTGGGGTCGTCCTGCTGTGGATCAACATTGCCAGGCTACTCCTGGACTTGGGTTGCCCCATCAATGCCCTTGGTGAGCCACCACTGCAATTCCTCTTTGATGGAGTCATGCAGGCCATTACAAGGGCAGGCAACCTCGACGATGCTGCCCTCTTTGGCTTCCTTGCCTGTCGCTATGTGTAGGGATTCCCTCCCCCACCAAACTGTAGTCTTCTGCTGCTGCATTTACCACCTTGGTGGCCCACCAATGCTCTGCTGTTTAAGCTGTGGTGGCTGCCGCCTCCTCTTTCTGTGGTGCATAGAAGGAAAGTGTTTTCCCTATGTGCATGCACATTGTTACTCTGCTTTTGCAGGGACATCATCTGCAGGCTACACGTCACTTGCCTCAGCCATAATCTCCCTGGCAGAGAGGGCAGTTCCCCCCATGTGAGGCCCACCTTAAGGCCTGTGATCGCAAATATGCTGCTTATTTTGTTTACTTTGATGTTATAAAATTGTTAGTTTTCATTTAATTTCAGCCTTAAGCAAGACAACTCCAGTGGAGAAAACACACAGCTGTGTCCTTTTTCGATGTTGGTACATCCTGTCCATCCGCAAGAAGAGCATGAATTTGTCATGTCAGCAACAGTCCACATGAGGTCAAGTTAGGTTAGCTCTATGAGGCCGTCATAGTCTAGTCCTAGAAACCTTGTATGGAGGTCTCTTTACTCTGGAACCTCAAACAGATCCATTTGCATCTAACTTGAATAAATGCTCTGTGCTGAGGTCAAGGGGTCTACTGTCAGTAGGGAAACTCAAAGTACAAGTAAGGTAAAACAGGCTAAACTCAAAATTAAGTCAATGGATGTTAGATTAACAAAATATGTGTGCCAGGTGCAATGAATAAGGTAAACAGAGCAGAAGACCTGAAGAGGCATCCATAATCCTTTGTATGGAAATAAACAATGATGTATACCCAACACAGACTCATTTCAACCCACCTAAAGACAACAGCCCAAGACACTATCCAGTACTCCATACTGTAGTGTACAATTCAAGATGTATATAAATATCTTGTTAGCTATAATACTGCACACAAGCATTTATCGGTGATGACAAATACAGTGGAGAATTTAGTGAAGTCACTTATTGATCAAAAGCTTCAACATTTTAAAGCTTTAGTTGTCCAGTATTAAAGGAATGCTTCTCGCAAGTGAAAAGACTCACTGAAATGTATCTTTAGCAACAGTTAAAATGCAATTTTATGCTAACAGTATGTGCATGTATTTTACTTGAACCACTACTGCTGGAGGTCTATAGAAACACTTTTTATCAACAGTCGTTTAGTGGAGGTGTTTGTAAAAGCTGTTTATGCATGTTGTTCAGGAACATCACATCCTTTGCATATACTGCAAGGTGCAATACAGGAAGAGTTGAGACTACAAGTGGTTTTACCATGACATTTAACAAATTTGAGATCCTATTCTCTTTGTCACTTTTCTAAGTGCCTCCTTAACCCCTTTTTTTCTTAAGCTATAAATGAGCGGATTCAACATAGGAATTATGACTACATAATGCACTGACGCCACTCTGTTCTGGGCCATTAGGTGGCTTGTGGTAGGTTGTCCATGCCTGAAGAGAAGAGTGCCAAACATGATGATAACGCAGATGGAGTGAGAGGAGCAAGTACTGAAGGTTGTCGATCTCGCTTCTCTGGAGTTTATCTTCAGAATGGCAGACACAATGTAAGTGTACGAGATATGGATGATAGTGAGGCTTATCATTAAGAGGCAACCGGCCAACCAAATTGTCACTGCCTCGTTCAGAGAGGTATCAGCACAAGCCATCTTCAATACTGCAGGAGCTGCACAGTGGTAATGTTTGATTGCATCTAATTTGCAGGAGGGCACAGTGAAAGAGAATGTGGTTTGTGTCAGTGCAAAGAGGATAGCAACTGAATATACAAAACAAGAAGATAAGTACAGGCTTTGCTGTTCATGATAACTGAATACAGCAACGGATTACAGACTGCAGTGTAGCGATCAAAGGACATCAATGCCAGAAGAAACACTTCAGCACTCGCGACGGTATATGCCAGAAACATTTGTATTAAGCAACCTGCAAATGAAATTGTCTTTCTGTTTGCTAAAACGTTTGCAAGCATTTTAGGGGAAACAGATGAATAATAACAGATAGCGACGAAGGACAAATTGTAGAGCAGGAGGTACATAGGCGTGTGAAGCTGAGGAGACATCATGATCAAAGCCATCATCCCTACATTGCCCAAAAAGGTTATAATATAGATGATGAGGAAGGTAATGAAAAGTGGAACCTGAGCCCCGGATCATCTGTGAGTCCAAGGAGAATGAACTCTGTTACCCGGGTCCAGTTTCCAGTTAGCGTTGTCTCAGAAAAAAGAACCTTTCCAAAAAAAGAATGAGAAGTATAAATGAGAGGTGAACTTGTATCTCAATTGTCAACTAAATAAAACAAAAAGCAAGACAGCCCATAAGTAAGCCAATATATATCGTCATTGTGAGCAACAGAGAGAGGGGACAGGAACCACAAGCCCCAGGGCTACCTGCGCTGCACCACGACACGCCCGAGCGCAAGGAGGCGCGTATTTCAGCCGTCTTGGGCCCCGGCTGCGCGGGAGCCCATCATTGTGAGCAGCAGAGAGAGGGGGCAGGAAGCCCCAGCACTATCTGCGCTGCACCACGACATGCCTGAGTGCCCGGAGGTGCCGTCTCGGGCCCCCGCTCTGCCAGAGCCCGTCATTGTGAGCAACAGAGAGAGGGGGCAGGAACCACAAGCCCCAGGCTACTGCGCTCAGTGGCGGCTGGTGACATTTAAAAGTGGTGGGCGTATAATTATTGCCGTAGTGTAAGCCTGGGCGTAGTTCGCGAAGTAGCGCTACGCGAAGCTACGCAAAGTGCAGTTCGCACTACGCGAGCTACGCGTAGCACTACGCGAACTGCGTAGTGCACTGTTCGCAATGATTGCACAGTGCCGGATGCTTGTCCGCACTGTGCAATCATTGAAAACGGCATCTTGCACAGTGCGAGCTGTCTTTTACTGCTGCTCGAGTAGATTTTTACTCGAGCGGCAGCTTCTCAACGCGGACTGGTAGTTTATCATCGCGAGCGGTCGCGAGCATACGCGACCACTCGCAATGAGAAACCTGACCTCCCCGCATTGAGAATCTCGCCGGGAGGTTTATTTTCCACGCTCACGATCGGCAACTTGATGTTGCTGATCGCGAACGAGAAAAAGTCTCGCCGGGATGTCATTTTGCTTGCTCGCGGTCGCCAACTTGACGTTGAGGACCGCGAGCAAGCAAAAAATGACCGCTGCACTACGCTACGCTACGCTACGCGTGTTTGCACTGTGCTACGTGCAATTCGCGTTGTGCGAAGTAGCGCAAACTTCGCAAACTACGCGAGCGTAGCGTAGTGCTTTGCCCAGGGTTACCGTAGTGCACTATGGCGAGCGAGCGAGCGTAGCGAGCGAGCCTGAAGAACTTAATGGGGGTTCGGGGGGGGGTTGTCCCCCTTAGAAAATTTTGAAAAAAAGAGTGGACAAATGGTGCATTTTCAATAAGTACCAATAAGAGTCCTTCTAGTGTGCCCTGTTCCCGGCCGGCAGCTATAAGCAGTAGGGAGCGTGAAAAACCAGCTCCCTGTAATCTTCGAACCTTGACAGCCCTGCCGGTCACCAGTAATGGGATTTCTGATCATTATCTGGCCTAGTACTCAGGTAATGCAGATCACACAAAGCCAATAGTGTGTGGCAAACTTTCTGGGGGTCTGCAGTTTAAGTATACAGAATCTGGATTAAAAGACTTTTTCTGTGTGAAAACCCAATTTGTAAAAGTTTCAAAATATGCCACTTTTTCCACGCTGTACTCCAGCTGCATAATATGCTAACAAACAATCTACAATCTCCCCGTTCTTCACAATAAAATAATTTGTTTAGTTTTAGTACCCTCCAATCCTCCACAAGAATCAAAGAAGCCAGCAGCTGTTCTGCTCCGTAATCATCTTTTGTTGGACTTTCTGCCCAACACTAGATATAACATTTTGATAAAAATAAGTCAGAACTCACCATCCTAAAGCCCATGGTAAAATTATACTACTGGCATGTACACTTTCAGTTCTGGCTTAGTATCTAAAAACCTTCTATAGAGGAAAAGCACAAATCCCAGTTTTCAATGGGATGTTTCTTATAAAGCCACTACTGGTTTAAAGTATCACATTTTAACAATTGTTAAGCCGAAGAGAGCCACTTGTCACAGTTCACTTTATGCCTAGTCATGCTATGATTTAAGTACCCGAGGTCAGAGGCCAACTCCTTGCAATATAGTGCAAGTAGTAGGTCGCGTGTCTCCCAACAGGAGCATAAGATTCTCCAACATTACATACACTGTAAAGCACATGGAGTTCAAATATGTTTATCTCAATACGTGGACGTAATAAAGTGACACCAAGAGTGTCACACATAAGGCACTGACAGGTCACACACAAGCACACTGAGGACATGGAAATGTCACATATAACGATTCTGCAAACTTGGCAGCTATGATTTATACTTATATCGTGAAATGTGAAACTGAAAAATACCACTGTACAAAGTGATGAGTTACAAGTCAAGACTTGCTGCCTGTATCCCAAATGAAGTGGATGGCTAGTTAACACCCCTGGTGAGCCATTGCTTGCTTCCTCTCGCGCCTCACACACAGAAGCACCTTGCTCCCGCTGTCTCAGGTTTCTCACGCATAGGTTCAGTGAAGGAAACAGTTGCCAAGCAGCACTATGGCCCCAATGCCCAGTCCGGTAGCCACGTTTCTCCCCCGAAGCTTATGCACACTTCTCTGTCAGTGCACCAGCTCCGCTCTCCTCATCGAAGCTCTCTGCTCGGGCTCAAGATGGTCCCGCTTGGGATCTATCCTCTGCGCGAACTTGGCTGTCTTCTCCCCTTCACCCGGCTTCTGCTCCATCTTTCCGAATGTCCGTGAACTGTGACCCGGTAATGCACCTCTGGAGACGCCATCTCATTAACATACAGGGACTTTTAAATGCTTATGAGGCGAATTAACAGATGTCCTGGGAGCACAACAGGCTTCGCGCTCTGTTGGTGTACCTCGGCCCTCCCTCGACCAATCAGCACACTCTCCTGAGGCTCAAACTGAGCTCCATCGCTGCACCTCATCCATACCCTGCAGCGCTACCAGTGATGGCAGTGAACCATCATATAATGGTGCCAACACTCTGACAATCTACCACTGAGGCCCACACGCCGCTCTGCCAATGGAATTCATTCCTGCTCTGAAGCACTGAGTTCCTAAACACTAACATAGCTCCGTCGATGAACCTCAGTCATACCCTGCAGCGCTAGCAGTGAGACCCTCATAATGGCGCCAACGCTCTGCCAATCTATCACGGAGACCCACGCGCAGCTGTGCCAATGGAAGTCAGTCCTGCTCTGCAGCACTGAGTTACTGAACACAAGCTCAGCTCTATCGATGCACCTCAGTCATACCCTGCAGTGCTGGACAAGATTTACTAGGCAGTATCAAGGCCTTGACTCCGCCATTTGCTAAGAGCGCTATGGTGATAGTTTTTCCATTACACTTCAACCCGATGTTTTGCAGCCACTGACAACATACCTTACAAACACCGTTGCACCTTCACAGTCGCGGCCGGAAAAACGGGCGGGTGGGTTCGCGTGGGGAGGGGGGGGGGAATCTATATAAAATACAAAACTTACCTTCCTCCGCGACCGCATCCCGCGCCTCCTCCTCAGCTCCTGCTGCTCCGAGTCCTGGCGCGTTTTGGGCAGCCTCCCTCCTCCTGCTCTCATAAGCTAATCACAACGCTGCGTTGTGATTGGTGAGGCGCAGCGGAGAGCGCCCCAGCCGAGCCATTTTCTCTATGTAGGCTAAATGCATTAGCCTACATAGAGAAAAAGGGAGAGTGGGCGGTCCTGCTCGAGGGCAGGGGGAGTGGCTCACCCACTGTTGTGGTACTGACTGTTTGGTCGGCTCCAGGGCCGACCAAACAGTCAGTACCCACAACAGTGGGCAAGCACTCCCCTGCCCTCGAGCAGGACCGCCCACCCGCCCGCCCCCAACCAGGCACTCCAGGCACTTCTGCTTTCTCGCCGTGCGAAAGCCGAAACATAAAATGGTAGTTTTACCATTTTATGTTTCTGCCTTCTCGCACTGCGAGAAAGCAGTGGGGCAACGCCCCCACGCCCAAATGGAGGAGCCGCCACTGACTGCGCTGCACCCCGACACGCCCGAGCGTCCATAGGCGCGTATTTCAGCTGTCTCGGGCCCCCGCTGAGCAGGACGCGGCTGGGTCGTGCCCGGGTGAAGACCAGGCCAAGAGCAGGCCCGTCTGCGTCCAACGGCCACCACACTGAAATCTGCTATAGGGAAGCTGGTGATTGGAAGTCAAAGGGCGGGCCTGGTTCAGGTCAAGGATCTAAAAAGGTACAGCGCTTTGCCATGAGGTATCGACAGGTATTATAAGTCCATTATGCATTGGTGCTGCACCTGGCTATTCAACTGGGGCCGGGCATTAGTGTAAGCTGCATCCTCCTTTTTTTTCCTTCTGGTCATCACTGGTCAACACTGTTTCGACATAGTGGTTTTATTTAACCCTGAGCAAAGCATTAATTATGAAGCGAATCCGCACTGATAATAAGCAAGCACCACTTCCGCATCCCACATCCTTATTGCCCCCAACCTCCATTGACAGGATAATGCAGAGAGCTGTAGGTGTGGTGGCAACCAAAATTGAACTAACCGAAAGGTGATTGTCATTGACTCCTGACCTATATCCCCTTCTGGTGGGCCAGGAATCCCCCCGCACTTTCACCGTACCGGACATAATCTTTGTATGTCTTAGCCTATGGGCCATGTACTTGTATGTGAAACATGCAATACACCTGCGCGTAAGGGGGATGCCCTTCCTGGCCCTGTTAAGCAAGGGAAAGGCAAGCATGCAGCCAGGATGGGGGCGAAACGCAGGAAGCGCAACAACAGAGGGAGAGGAGTTGGCCTAACGGCTAGGGCGGTCGACCTCGAATCTGGGGAACCGGGTTCGAGACTGAACATCCTGTGATTCTGGGCAAATCACTTAATCTTCCCGTGCCTAACAAAAATGATGAATGTGTCCTCATGTAACGCAACTGGTGCTATGTAAAGGGCTTGGTCATGAACACGGGTTCCGCAGATTTTGCACGAGCAGCCATGGACCATCCAGCCTGAGTGATGATGAACTTAGTGGGGGCCTTACAGATCAAGTTTCTGACTATTGTTAAGGATGAGCTTAGCTCTTTGGTAGCACGTGTTGATAAGTTAGCTGAATTGCTTGAAGTAAGGGCAGGCAGCTCAGCAATAACTTCGGGGGGGAAGGATGCAAGTTGTCAGGTTGACATGGCACCCGTAATTCCTCAGGCCCAGCCCGAACCCCCCTGTGCTCAAAATTCTATTCCCACCACTGATATTAACCCATGAGGCAAAGAGCAGAGGTAGGACCCGCATAACACGCTAATTGAGAGAGGCTGCACTTATAGTCAGTGGGCCATGTTTACTGAGGGAGCCAACCTCGCATCTAATGTAGATGCAGGGGAAATAAGGCCAGTTTTGGCCACTATCGATCTACCCCCTGCCTCTTGCCCTTATTTAATTGTTCTAGCTGGTGTACCTGAGCTTAAAATTGGGCATAGAGAAACCCACCTTGATCTTAGGAATAAGTGCATGTTTTGGCTAGCTAGACAAAGGCAATTCGCCTATAAAGACGCAGGCGAGATCCTCTTGACACGCAGTGTTAGCTGGGTGGGTAATAGACCGAAAGATGTGCAAGGGGATTGCATTGTTATCAATTTTAAACATCCAATGACTGTCTTTAGCCTTTTAAGTTTGAATCATTATAGCAGGATGTGGGAATCAGGTCTTTACACCTAGGTTACTTTTATATTCCAGGTCAAGCACCAGCGATTGGAGAGCATACAAGACTGGGCCAGGGATGGGGAACAAGAATGGTAAGGCATCTATTTTGTGGCAGGAATCCCCAAGACCTTTGTTATAAAACATACCGACATCAAATAGATTTGGGGGCCTAGAAGCGGTCGATTGACTCAAGCCACTACATTGCTGGGAAGAGAATTTTGTCTGCCCGGGGAAACCCTGGGGGAGGGTCTTTCGCACCAGAGTGTCTGATTATCCTGGCGCCACATTGGGGTTGGGGGAAGGTGGAGAGCTGGTTGACCCCAATGTAACACAGAGAGAAACTGATAGGGGCCAACCATCACACAACATTTAAAAACATCAGACAGACAGTGGTGTTTTACACCAGATAAAAATAAATGGCAAAATAGAGTAAGGAATACCTATAATGGCAAAATAGAGTAATGTCGGTAAATTGACCTAGACATGTAGGTATTCCTTACTCTATTTTGCCATTTTTAGTTATCTGGTGTAAAACACCACAGTCTGTCTGATGTTTTTAAATGTTGTGTGATGGTCATGTGCATTAATACTAAGAAATGTCACTGGATACAACACAACAACCATTTAGCACTTATTAGGCACAAAATTAAGGGTGCACATAAAAATTTAAGGATGCCCAAATTTGATTATGAATTTCTCTCGTTTCAGCAGTTGACCATAAAAGGAAAAGGTCCTCAGTGTATGGTCTGTATGCAAATGTGCATGCTTTAAAAAAAAAAAAAAAAAAATGTGATTTGTACATGCCAATAGTTTATTATAACTAGCAGGAAAACACAGATCCTGAAGAAAGCCAATTTACCTTTCATGGCAGTTTGTGGCTGAAACATGTTGACCGATTAGCCACTTGGGACCATTATATCCTAATATAGTGTCACTTTTCATACTTTTAATCTAGCCCCTAAACCTACGCCATTAAATAACTTTTTAGGTTTCAGAGGTTATTTTAACTCACCAAGATCCCCTGCCTTCACTCACAGTTATCACAGAACTCCGCTTACAAACGCGTCGAGTCCACTCGCACACCTTATGTGTGTGAGGGAGGGCCCAATGATGAAGCATGCCACAGGTGGAACCTGTAGGTGAGGACCCTAATATATATATATATATATATATATATATATACACGATTTTCCTGATGAAGAGATCCTAAATCTGGAACTCGCAAGAAGGAAACGGACTCCAATTGTTCAGTGCAATGCTGGTTTATTCAGTGCAAATGTCGCCATGACGCGTTTCGGGCTATGCAGCCCTTGATCACATGACATGACTACGCAATTTTCTCCCCCTTTAAAGTGCTAGTGCATCAAACGACCAAGAAGACAGACTATCGTCCTGTCTTTAAATTTTACCGGCCATACAACACCATTTGAAATAATTTTGTGGCAATACCATATTCAAACACAATGTTGCAATGTCCTATAGTCACATTATATCTGTATAAATACATGTTGTTAAACAGTCCATTTTGAAAATCCGTTTTTTTTTTGTAAAATCAAACACAATCACAATTTACAAAGAACAGGGTAAATATAAATATATAAATAGATATAAATATGGTATGTACAATTAAAAATTACTAGGTGTATTACGCCAATTGGAACTTAACCTTATATTAAAAATAACATACTTGCACTTTTGTGGACATTGGCTTAGATCCCTGTATTGTACATAATCAAAGTACCACAAAACAATATAGCCCCAGTGGGCCAAGTCTGTTGTTCCATGTTGAAGGCATGTATTACAATAACTCGGTCGTGTGAAGAATTAAATATAAAAAGTGCTGAACTGTGCATAAGTGCTAAAACTGTTTAAAAATCAGTTTAAAGTGTAAAAAGAGTTAAAATTTAATAGATTTTTTTTTTAAAAAGCAGGTATGTGCAGAGGTTTAATTAAAACTACCATCTTGTTTTTGGAAGTTGTTAATTATGCGATGAGTATGTTCAATAAAGTGTCTGAGTGCATTGTATGGCTTACGTTTTAATGTTGTCTGTTCATAGCCATGTATACAAATCCTCAGTCGTATTAAGACCCCTAGGACTCTTACTGTCAAACTCTAAAATGTATTGAGTTTCCAATTTCCTAAGGTTGGCCTCCCTATTCCCACCCCGTCTGAGTGGGGGTACCGAGTCCGCCACAAAATACTTCAATTCCTGTATTTGATTACTATGGACCTCTTTGAAATGGCGTGCTACAGGGTAGCTGGGATCTGAATTGGTAATAGCTCTGATGTGTTGGAGAATTCTCTTGTGGACCTGCAACTTCGTACTGCCAATATAGCAGAGTCCACAAGAGCACTCCAACACATAGATAGCAAATTCGGTTTTGCAGGTCAAAAGTTTAGAGATCTTAGTGGGTTCAGGTTTAAAGGGTGTGACATACGATGTTTTATTTACACCCAATTTGCAGGCCTTACACGTTGAGCATCTTACAAAACCTTTTTGTCCCGATAACCAATTTTTGTTAAGGATTATTTCGGGGCTGCTGCTCACCAAGAAATCACTAGTTGATGGAGCTCTTCTATAGGTTATGGTGGGTTTATTAGGAAACATCTCACCTATGACGGGGTCACAGCGGATAATGTGCCAGCTTTTCCTAATAATCCGACTTATATCTTCTCTCTGTGTATTATATGTTAGTATAAGTCTGGGATTATTGGATTCATTCATTGGTTTATTTGCTTGTACATCCAATTTACAAGGGGGTTTAAATAATAAATCCTCCCTACAGAGTTCTCTTGTTTTTCTTATTGCTGCATCAACTGTTTGATTGGAATAGCCCCTGGCTAAAAAGCGCATTTTACAATCCTGTTGGGCTATATTGAGATCTTGTTCTCTGCTGCATAGTCTGCGTACCCGAAGCATTTCCCCATAGGGGATGCTATGTATTGTATGTTTTGGGTGGCAACTAGATGCATGCAGTAAGGTATTGCCTGCCGTGGGTTTACGGTATAGTCTTGTTTCAAGATTGTTATTAATCACAAATACTTCCACATCAAGAAAGTAGACAGAGTGTTCACTGATATTGTACTTGAGATGCAGGTTAATATCATTAGTGTTGAGGTTAGTGATGAAATTAACTGCACTTTCTTTGTTTCCTCGCCAAATCAAAAACAAATCATCAATATATCTGACCCACTTAATCACATGGTCAGAAAATATTTTGCCATATAAGCCTTTTACAATCATTTCCTCCCACCACCCCATATGGAGGCAAGCATAACTTGGAGAAAAGCTTGCCCCCATAGCCACTCCTCTAGTTTGCTGGTAAATTTGGGTTTGGAAGAGGAAATAGTTGTTGTTCAGGCAGAATTCAGTTAGAATGATGATCATTTTGTTGTGATTATAAAACTGAATTGCTCGTTTGTCTAAAAAATATTTGAGCGCCCTAATACCATCTCTATGGTGTATGCTGGTGTACAAATTTGATACATCTATGGTTATCATATATATATATATTTTTTTTCTTTTTTTCTCCAAAGGCCCTCGCTTTCAGAAGGCACTCGACAGCTCCCCCATTCCTCGGCAGTACGATATCCGTTTGTCAGCCCTACGTGTTTCGAGGCCGTCCGCCTCTCTTCAGGGGCTTGCTTCACAGTTCTGGCGCTTGTGACGTCTCTGTGGTGCATGCAATTTATTTAATTGATGGCGTTAGTACGCTGTAAATTGCACTGCATGCTGGGACATGTGGTCCCTTAGAGATATAGTGTTACCCGTAGTGGGCTCCATGCGCCAAACATAGTTGAAGTCATTTTCTTCCTATGTAGGAAATCGTCTGCCGGGACACTTTCCTTTAGTAGTTGGGCTCACTGTGCTGTTCGGTCGGGCTTAGTTACCAGCCTCAGCCTCTTTGTATTCAAGATGGTGCTCTTCTGCACGGCTGGATGGCCGTGTAATATTGTTTTTTCTCCAAAGGCCCTCGCTTTCAGAAGGCACTCGACAGCTCCCCCATTCCCTCGGCAGTACGATATCTGTTTGTCAGCCCTACGTGTTTCGAGGCCGTCCGCCTCTCTTCAGGGGCTTGCTTCACAGTTCTGGCGCTTGTGACGTCTCTGTGGTGCATGCAATTTATTTAATTGATGGCGTTAGTACGCTGTAAATTGCACTGCATGCTGGGACATGTGGTCCCTTAGAGATATAGTGTTACCCGTAGCGGGCTCCATGCGCCAAACATAGTTGAAGTCATTTTCTTCCTATGTAGGAAATCGTCTGCCGGGACACTTTCCTTTAGTAGTTGGGCTCACTGTGCTGTTCGGTCGGGCTTAGTTACCAGCCTCAGCCTCTTTGTATTCAAGATGGTGCTCTTCTGCACGGCTGGACGGCCGTGTAATATTGTTTTTTCTCCAAAGGCCCTCGCTTTCAGAAGGCACTCGACAGCTCCCCCATATCTGTTTGTCAGCCCTACGCGTTTAGAGGCCGTCCGCCTCTCTTCAGGGGCTTGCTTCACAGTTCTGGCGCTTGTGACGTCTCTGTGGTGCATGCAATGTAGGTGAGGACCCTAATATATATATATATATCTATATATATATATAGATATATATATATATATATATATATATATATATATACACACACACACCCAGGTATATATCCATAAAAACTGTTCTTTAATCTCACACAGGTCCGTGACAAATGTAAGGTGAGCACGGATTTACCTGGGTGCCGTTACTTACCGGTCTCGGATAGACCATATACATGCACTTTATGATATTCAAGAAATTTCCTGCTTTAGTGTGTTGAAGTATTTGTAGACCAACATGAAGTATGCTTCAGGAAACCTGGTGCAGGGTGGAACCATAGCGGCTGGGGTATGCGTCTTCTAGAATAGATGCTACCACTAGGGGAAAGGGTAGGCCCTCTGGTGGGCTCTGTATTTGGGTAGGTTCACATTTGGGTTGCGCAGCTAAGAAGCTAGAGTCCTCTTCAAATGACATTCTGTGCATTTTGCTTACTTTTACATCGGGGGCCAAAATTGCTCTGGTCAATGTCTATTCTAGACCTGTAAGTAATAGTCAAGAGTCCCTGACCTTCGACCAATTGACTACCTTCATATCTACCATTCCTAATAATCATTCAGTGATTATTGGTGGTGATTTCAATTTCCAGTACGAGCCTCTGAATGGCCTCAACGGAGGAGCCCCCAGTGAAGAGGACCTTCACTGGGCAATCCGTGAGCCAAATATTCCCCCAACCAGGGCTTGGACACCGTTGGCGCTCCAGATTAAATCTTTCACCTTGAAACACTCTTTAAGGGCATGCAATGGCCGTCCAAATTCGGATTCACCTGGGAACCACACCTGTAACAGAGTAGGACACTCTTCCATTATAGATTACATCTTAGTAGAGATGAGGCTATGGCACAGGGTGGTCGATTTTTGTGGTCGTGCCCTGACACAGCAGTGATCATAATGCCCTGAAATTGGAGGTAGCGATCCCGACCCCTGAGGCTACACCCAGTCTAACTATCATACCAGATGCAAGATTAATACTCACTAATTGCAGAAGAAGAGTTTGGTGGACAACCGTACACCAATCCCCTGACAGGTTAGCCACCTTATATGAATCCATCATCCCGTTTTTAGAGGCAGCGGAACATTCTATTGCAAACGATTGTATATCCATCTCCCTCGCACGAGTCACTGAGACACGTAAAGCTTTGACATCTGTCCTGGCAGATATTTTTTCCATCAAAAAGCATAAGCAAATCCAAGAAGGTCCTATATTCCTGGTTAAGTAACAACTGTTGAATGGCTAAGTTAGCCCTTATCAATGCAATCAAATCTAAGGACCGGCTTGCAATCAGAGAAAAGAGGCTGTTATACAAAAAATATCATTGTTGAAGCAGAGAGATTGTAGGAATTGGAAAAGTGGGACTCCCTGAGAAGGGCCTTATTTAACCATGACATGAAGACTTTCTGGAATTTAGTAAACACGGGTTGTAACAACAGGAAACAGCCTATAGAACCCAATATGCTGATGTCTGGAAGACCCATTTCTAGGCCCTCTACGCAAAGCGGGAGGTCGAGGGTGTCTCTATAGTGAATGAGAGCTTCCCTTTGCAGGAACCTTATGCTGAGGCCCCTGAGATAACTCTCAAAGAAATAAATAGGGCCATAAGTAAAGTAGCTCTGGCTAAAGCTCCAGGGCTGGATAAGATCCCAGGGGACCTCTTTCATAGTGAACCCTCTATCTGGGACCCCTACTTATGGGCACAGTCTAATAATATTTTCCAGGGAAAGGCGGTCCCCTCAATCTGCGCTGGTACAGAAATTCTGCTGATCTATAAAAAGGGCTCACCACTTATTCCCACAAACTATAGGCCGATAAGTCTAATAGACGTCACACAGTAAAGTTTTGCCCGTGTGTTGCTGGATCGTCTACAGACATGGATGGAAGAAATAAAATCCTGAGCCCCTTCCAAGCAGGCTTCAGTAAAAAGTTGTCCACTACAGATCAAATCTTTAGGCTCCAACTTTTGCACTGGGAAACGGTGATTTTAGAGGGTGGCAGCCTCTATTTAATTTTCGTGGACTTAAAATCTGTGTTTGATTTGGTTCCTAGAGATAAATTGTAGGTGGTCCTAAGTGATCTGGGGGTTCCAAGCTATTTATGCCTCCTCTTAAAGCGGCTCCATGAAGGCAATTATGCCCAAATTAGATTTGGCAAGCATGGAGAATTAACTGCCCCTATACCCATAGATAGTGGTGTCCGACAAGTTTGTGCTCTTGCACCCACCCTCTTTTGTTTATTTATCAACGCACTTGTCGAGACACTTAATGCGGGGAAGGACATTGATGCACCGAAGCTAGCGAACAGGAAAGTGCCAGCAATGATGTTCGCGGACGATACTCTTCTGCTTTCTAAATCACCGATGTGTCCAGAGGGTCCTTGATAGTTTTAATGCCTTTAGTAAATGTAGGGGGCTTCAAATGAATACCCAGAAGACAAAGTTTATGGTCAACTCGACCAAACCCCTGCCTACAAGGGATTCCGCTGGAGAGGGTGTCGGTTTTTGAATATCTCAGGGTCACTTTAACTGAAAAAATGGACTGGGGAGCCCAAATTAATAAAGCTAGCCTAAAGCTAACGTAGATCATGGGGGGTTTGACTAAGTTATACAGGAACTCCACTCATAAACCCATTGGTCTGCTTGTTGAAATTTATAGAGTGCAAGCAAGGGGTGCCTCTTTGTATGGGGCTGAAATTTGGGAGCACAGTTCATCACGATGCATTACTAAGATCAAGAATGTCTTTGCTTGACAGTTATTTGATCTCCCCCTCGGTTCCCCCCTTACACCGCTCCATTTGGACATTGGGTTAAGGCCAATTGCTGATGAAATTGCCCTCAGACCCCTTACATTCTGGTGTTGTTTATGGGCTAACCCGGAATTGGCTGATTATAGGGCAGAGTTCAGGGAGGTACTGAGCCTACATGGTGTGGGAAAGTTACCTTGGATAGCACATGTCAGGGACACACTTTTGGCTATGGGTAGAGCAAGCCTTTGGTTTAATGCAGATGCAGCCTGTCCCATGATTTCCAGGAAGGAACTGGCCTGGAGCTATAGGGAGAGTACATTTTCACAGCTACAGGGGAGCCCAGTAACAGGCTCGTTAACTGCGGTGTTCCTGAAAATTAAAGACCAGTACAGCTTAGAGCCTGTCTTGGATGACATTCAACCTGCCCTAGCTAGGAAGTTATACTTGCAATTCAGGCACGGGGTTCTCCCGTTGCATGCCATCACTAACAAATGGGCTGGCACAATCCCTTTAGGTTGCCCTGCCTGCAGAATTGCAGAGGAGACAGAATATCACATACCCTTTTTCTGTCCTGGCTACAGGAAGGTTAGGCATCGCTGGCTGCTTTAGCTATGCAGAAACCTAGGCACACAGCATTGCGCAGAGACATTCAGACTGCTGAAATACAACACACAAATGCCTATTGTATTTGCGGTGTCGCATTTCTTATTTTCTATGTGGTGTGTACGTAAAAAGTTTTTGTATGCCAATGTATAGACTCAAGACGCTAATATCTCCATGTTTTAATTAGATTCACTTCAATTATCTATCCCTATTTTTCTGAGGTTTTTAAAGTCTCTTTTAATGTTTCTATAATGTCACATATTTGTTTTTTATTAATATTTTATATTTGCATTTATTGCTGTATGGGGCACAGGCTCTAAACGATGGTATTTATACATTTGGTTGTGGGGGCTCGACCCTGTGCTCTCAAGGATTATTTTTACTGTTTTAATGAATTGTTACTATGCATATGCACTTTAATGGTCTATTGACTGAAAAAAGTTTCTTTGAATTGAATATATCCAACAGAGTTCACATCGCTATTTGTTTGACAGTTGTGTCTTCTCTCATGCACTTTCCTAATTACTGTCCTGTTTTAAATGTATTATTGAAGTGACAAAGGGCCTGATGTAGAGTTTCCTGAAAAGGTTGTGTCCCATCCACTTTATTAAAACTCCCACAGGTTATAATGCACTTGTAATAGGACAAACAGGATTCATGTCATGTTTGTGCCAAACTCTAAATCGCGTCCAATGTTTTTACTCTACAGAGTTTGTGAATTTTTTTGAAAATATCTCTGCAAAATATCACCTTTTAACCCCTTGACCGCGATCGGAATTTCGCTCGTGTGCTGGACATTCCGATCGCGGGTGGGGTTGTGACGAGCTCAGCTCGTCATGCGCACAGCGCTACCGCGCAGCATGACGAGCTGAGCTTGTCATGAGCACGGAAGGGGTTAAAGGATTCTCCACAAGTATATTTTCCTTGGTTTAAAAAGTTTTGCATTCTTTGCAAAGTGCAAGATATGTTCATCTCGCAAAACTCGGCAGCTAAAATTTGAATAGTGCCTCCCATGATATCAATTAATTGAATCATCTAAGCATTCCACTGTTCATTGATGGATTCAAGGTTCCACATAATCATCTACTTAGCATTTCAATTGGTACCCAGATACAGGCAATTTACTCAACCACCAGGCTATTACTTTATTTTTCACTTACTCTGCTTCACCTTTTCATTTTCTTTTAGTGACATATACATTGCTTTAACATTTGACAGATATTTTCACTGTATTGTGCTCAGTCAAACAATACTGCTTGTACTTGCACTCCTGTACTTGCATATCTTCTAGTTGAAAAAGATTACTGACAGTCAGGTACAGTGATGGTGTGAGATGTGCAACAAACGACAGTGGAATATGTGGAGGGCGCATTGATTTCAAATGCACAAGTAAATGTAGCATTCAACACATAATAACCAGCTTGGATTAAGATTTGGTTCTCTGCGGGCGAGTATTTCAATGGTGCGCACCGAGCTAAAAAGCAACAGAGCACAGCACAAGGTAGGGGAAGGGATAAAGCAAGGATGGTTGAGTCTCAGTAAACCATTTTACAGCAGATTAAAATCAGTTAACAAATGAAAATGTAACATCCCAATTCACAGACTCTGTTTAATTGAATTACATATGTGTACGTTGCACTTAAAAATGCATACTTTATGACAAAATAGAAAATTGAAGCACTTATAATTTTTGTGTTAGGGGTAACATTGTGGATGATTCTGGATGGGGCATCCTGGAAAAGTAAATGACAAACCCCCCTTGTGTACAAGTAATGTACACAAAACCTGTTACAGGTAGTTGTATACCCTGGGAACTACCACAAATATGCTCATGTCTCCTATTTTGTTTAGGGTGAAGGAATATAATTATTCTTAGGCAATAATTTTTCCCTCTAGTGATATAAAGATTGAACCATACATTTACCTATGCATGAGTACTTATGAAAAGGATTCATGTATACATTTTTACATCACTGTAGATATTTTTGCCAATATCCTGGGAGTCCTTTTACATATAGAAAATGGAGACTTGGACCTACCTGTCTGACTTTAGATCCCAGTAATAAAGCACCCGTCATGCAAAAATCAGGTCACATGTTCATCAACATAGTATAGAGGTGCGTTCATTATGGCACCAATACAAAGAATATTTCGTGGATCCAATTTCTAATTGCCTCGTATAAAAATTTCCAAAAGTTAGCGCAGGCTATGATATGCCCCTAAATTGCGGCAAGACGCCGTCGCGAAAATGGATCCTGATACATCCAGCAAATGATCTAAAGTCAGACAGAAGTTATATTAAGAGGATCTTGCGAACTAAGGCCAAAGGCTGGCTCATTCGCTTCAGACTATTACTCTCTTTCAGACAGGCACCATACCAAGGGTCTTATTTGTCTCCTTGTCCGGTAAACTACAGATTCATTGATTGTAGGGAATCCACTGCGACTGAAACAAGTGTCTTTTTTCAGATCAAGCCTTGAGAAAGTTACAGAAAGTAACGAAACACGTGTCGGCTGCCATCCATTGTCATCACTTGGGAGGTTCTAGGAACAGGACCTCCACATGGCGACTGTATTTTTGTTGTGTTAATTACATCTCAGTTGCTGAAGAATATTGATATGATTTTGTGATCTTTAAAACTTTATGATTGTTACTGATCAGTGAAACACATTATATATAAATACAGATTTCTGCGCTACCTATGTTTCCTGATTGATATTTTCTGTGAGTTGGTAGTTGTGGATACCCTACCATTGTATAGAGGCCAGAAGCCCAAGACTTGGGACAAAATACAGCATTTAATTTGTTGGAGTGCCGAGGTACAATCATTTATTGAATTGCATTGATACGGGATTTCTGTAGAACTCTCGTTGGGCAACATCCTTGGTAGTGGGGTGTTTCTATTTGTTACCTTGAGGGGCACCATCACTGTTAACAATTTAATCTATAAACAGTAACTTTTAGGACGGATGTGCTACTGCTTAGACCACCACTACCTTGTCTCTTTGTTATAAAGGACAATATCATGACCATGATCCTTTGCAAATTTTCCACAACTGCCAGGACATAGCCACTGATACACTGCTCTCTGCTACATACACTCACACCTCACCCACCACACAACCTGCACACATCTAGCACCTGTGATCTACTACACTCCCAAATACATACTCATTTACTCATACACACTCACCCTCACCTTCACACTCACCCACACCTCCATCACCACCACCACCCATCACCATGCCCCCAAAGAAGAATCCAAAGTTCACAGAGAAGAAGTTGGAAGTCATGGTAGTTGAAATTCTCAGAGTAGAGCCACAGTTATTTGGCAACTTGGTCCAACAGACCCCCCTGTCCCACAGAAACAAGATGTGGGAGAGGATTGCCAACAAGGTGAACGCTCAAGCACCTTGCCTGCGCACAATGGACGATATCAGGAACATGTACTATTATGTGCGAAGGAGGGTCAAGAAGCTCATTGGGAAAGAACATGTCCTGAGCCAGCGGACTGGCAGTGGCCCTCCTGCAACACCTGTGAACTTCACTTCCTGAGAGGAGAAGGTGCGGGCCATCCTTCCACCGGAGGGCGTTCATGGAATATCAGGAGTACCAGAGCCTGGTGAGTTCATACTCAAAAAGCCAATATTGTCAGCAAATACACAGCCACAGACATCACTGTCAAGGACACAGTGATACAAATCACTGTTAGCACAGCCATAACAATATGAAGCAAATGAGCTTGTGATGTGTATGCCACTTTGACAAACAAAATACCTGCAACCTCGGAGTAATATGTAACTATTTCATGACATGTACCAACTTACAAAAAAACACAGCAAGGCTTTGTGTCCAAAACAGCAGCCAACACTGTCAGCCATCTTGCCAGCACTGTTTCACTCACTCACAGGGAAGCTGAGTCACAGGAAGGAAGGTATGGATTGCTGGGAAGGTGGGTGTAGCTAAAAGCAGGATGGGAGTTGTAGTCACAGCCAACAGTCCTCCTCCCACATGGCCCAACAAGCCCACCTTGAACTATGCTCATCTCACAGGGAGTGGAAAGTACTGGCAGGATGGCTGAAACAGGGATCTGGTGTGGGGAGCAAAAGGCCCTGTTGGGAGTTGTGCTCAAACAAACACCAGGCCCCACTGTCAGACATCTTGAATGTAAAGTTTACTCACTCTCATGGAAGCATGGTTCATGGTGGCCTATTTTGTCTGTGTGGGAGGAGGAGTGGTAGCTCTAACTACATCTACCAGCAGGCCCAGTCCCCCACACACCCCTCCCACCAACACCAAACACCACACCTGGGACTTTGCTGTCCCTGAGAGTGAATGAAAATGAACTGGCAAGATGGCTGACACTGTGCTATGGTGTGGAGAGCACAAGTCCATGATGGGATATGTGATCAAAAATAGATTTTTACTAACAACATACCTGCAATGTAACTGGAAATCTCATCATTTACAAAGATGTACAAACTTAGCACTAAGTCACAGCAAGGCAATGGGATCCAAACACCAGTCACATGCATCAGCCATCTTCCTTCCACACATTCACTCCAAGGAAAGCTGGAAGGAAGGAAGGTTGGGATGGCTGGGAAGGTGGGTATGGCTAAAAGCATGATGGTAGTCGTAGTCACAGCCAACAGTCCTCCTCCCAAATGGCCCAACAAGCCCACCCTGAACTATGCTCATCTCACAGGGAGTAGAAAAGAACTGGCAAGATGGTTGACACTGGTCTCTGGTGTGGGGAGCTCAAGGCCCTGATGGGAGTAGTGGTCAAACAAACACCAGGAACCACTGTCGGACATCTTGACAGTACATTTCCATTCACTGTGAGGAAATCATAGTACCAGGTGTTGTAGTTGGGCTATGTGGGAGGAGGATTATTAGCATTGACTGCAAATACCATCATGCCCTGCCCTACACACATCTTCTCAGCCAGAACAAATAGCACTCTTGTGACTAGGCAGTCCCTGAGAGTGAAAGGAAATGTACTGGCAAGATGGCTGACACAGGGGCCTTATGTACCAATTGGCCACAAGTCACATCCAGCCCTTGGTCTTCTCACATCAGTCCCCACTCTCAGCCATCTTCACAGTACATCTCCACTCACTGTCTGGGAATGCATAGTCCCAGGTGTGCTCCCTGGGATGGCTGGGAAGGTGTGTGGAGGACAGGATATGGTGTGAGTTGCAGTCATAGCACACATCACTACCCACACAGAAAGCAACCTGTTAATCAGTGACAATGGATACCTGACTGTGAATGGAAGGGCCACAGCAAGATGGCTGACACTGTTTCATGGTGTCATGTGCACAAGGCATTGTTGGGAGTTGGATTCATCTCCTACATAATGCAGCGTTGTCAGCATCCTTGCCACTACACTCCCCTCACTGTGATTGATACTTTGTCCATGAGGAGTAAGCTGGTCTGTGTGGGAGGAGGGGTACAACTTCCAGCAGCATAACACAAGCACACAAACCTCTGTACCTCACAGCTCTGAGCCTGAAAAAGCAAGAAAGCAGCCTAGGTTAACTCATCTGTCCATGGAGGACAAGGACAATATACATGATGTGATCAGGCACAAAGCAAAGCAGTAACACTATTTGCTACTGACAGCTATTCACATGTGTGCAATGAGATGAGAACTAGGAACACATTCATCAAAATACCATAAACTAAATGCTCACATACATTCTGGACTGTGAGTGTGTAGGTAGCCACACCAATGTGACTGCAAACGACATGCACAAAGGCCAGCACACATGCACAAATCCTGAAACACATCGTAAGAGGAAGAGTACGTATATCATTGTAAAAGCACAGATGTGGGAAATGCCAACACACTTGTGTCATGCACAGGGTGTCACTTGACAGTCAATGTCTATGTACAGTCAAATAAATGAAACATGTCCATTTATGCACAGAGCTGGACATGCTCAGCAAAACACTTTTTGTTAAAAACACAATGTTCTCTGAAAAAATAGGCTTGGGTCTGTGACGATAGAGGACTATCTAATGTACATACACTCATCATAATGTACAATAGCAAATGTAATGTGTATGATACGATGACCTGTGCAAAAACACCACAAACATTGTGTCTCTCATCTACCCACAGGGCCTGCTGGGGACACTGCAGGAACAGAACAGGAATCCCAGTCTCTGGTTGACCCTGAGCTCTCCGGTATGGATGTCTCTCAGCCCTCATCGGATGACGATGAACAACCTGGCCCCTCCGGTGTGGGCAGCATGCTGCACCAGTAGCTGTAACACCAGCACCCCCTGCGACCAGTCCCGCAACATCTGTCAACCCCCAGATGATCACTACCCACACGGACACACCAAGACAACAAAACACCGAGAGGACAGCATCACAGGGTACTCAGGAGTTCGCGGGCAACAACACCACTGTCAACAATGAAGGAGGCTCAGTGTTGTCTGTGCCTGCAACAACAGGTTCTGCTCGTGTGGGAAGGGGTGGTGGGAGGGGGCGTGGGGAGAGGTCCCGTCAGGCAGCTGGTGCTGCTGAACAAGCTGACCCACAGATGGCATGCATTCTCAATGCATATCAAGAATGCACCGGAGACTTTGGCCAGGTAGTTGGGATCCCCAAGGACATGCAAAAGCAGCAGGCTGCCCATTATGCCAAAATGGACTCACACATGTCCAGAATGGACTCACACATGTCCAGAATTGATTCACACATTGCAAAAATAGAAGATCTGACTGCGGTGCACAGAGACATACTCACCTGCCTCCGGCAGATAGCCAACAACATGACCACACCTCCCTGTGTGCCCACTACATCTGTTGCTTCTACATCTGAATCTGCCACAGGGAGGGATGAGGACTCTGGCGGAGAGTCCCCTGCACAGCTGCAGCCTGCACCTGAGGGTCCCCCTCCAAGCGTGGGACGGGTCATCCAAAGAAGGACAAATGAGAGACAGATGGCTACGCATCCCCCCAGGAAGTGACAACCTGCTCCTGATATCCTCAATTGTGTGCGAAGCGTTCACTTTGTTGACTGTCACTAAACTCTCCCACATGGGATGGAGGGTCTAAGTTGGATCAATGACTCAAATGACTGTGGACTTGGCTCTGAACATTTCATCTACTACTACTACCAACTCGTCTGTAAACTTTGGAATTCAAAAATTTGTACAGCACTATCCCTTTCTCGTCAAATTTCATACATGCACTGCAATAAATTTATATTCACACAATACTTGCTTCTGTCGTGAATGAAACACTGTTTTTCAGATAGAAATAATGATCAAAAATACAAGGAATAGGCTAAAAAAAGTACATGAATTTACATACTGCCTTGTGAGTAAATGTAACCTGAACCATATGAGAGATACACACAACAAGGTCAACACACATAGTAAATGGCATAGATCCTCATTGCCTCCACTGTTGTAAAATGATACAACATTTCATTGCACCTCCTGTACGGTCCAGGCAGCGAAATCTGGTTTTCAGTAGCCCAAATGTCCGCTCAACCACTCGCCTGGTCCGCCCATGTGCCTCATTAAAACGAAACTCAGCAGGGGTGACAGGGTTCCTGAGTGGTGTCAGCAACCACGGCATGTTGGGGTATCCAGAGTCTCCTAAATTTAAACAGAAAATACTTCATGTGTCTGAAAACAGGGTACAACCTGACATACAAGCAACACACACCATAAACAGACAACATTACCCACCAGCAATCCAGGCACGCTCATTTTGCAGCTGAGACATCATATGTGGGATCCTACTGTTTCTCATAATGTAGGCGTTGTGTGCTGATCCCGGGAAACGCGCACAGACGTGTGAGATCGTCATGTCAGGCAGGCATACCACCAGGGCATTTATGGAGTGGTAATGCTTACGATTCCTGTATGTTTCTTCATTGGCTTGTGGTGGGATCAAAGCCACATGTGTACCATCAATGGAGCCAATGACATGTGGCACTCTGCCCAAAGCATAAAAGTCACTCTTGATGTAGGCAAACTGTCCTGGTGTTGGGAACTTGATGTACAGGTTCAGAAAATGTAACATTGCCTCCAACACATCACGAAGCACACGGCTAAACATTGTCTCTGACATCCCACCAGCAGTAGCCACGTATACTGACAGTGGTCTTCCCTGACCTGGATGGGGAGTTTTAGGCCAGACAGCAGCAAGGAGGGGGTGAGTATGTGCCATGTTGCAGAACTATGTTTAACATGCATGTTGCACTCCCTCAGCCTCATCCTAATCGGGGTTCCGCAGCAACCACAGCACTGAGACTGCCCTCATCACCGCCACCGACGACATCAGGATCCGGCTGGACAACGGTGAGACCGCAGCCCTCATCCTGCTGGACCTCTCCGCCGCCTTCGACACTGTCTGCCACCGCACTCTGCGCGCACGCCTCCACGGCGCAGGGATCCGAGACAAGGCCCTGGAATGGGCCACCTCCTTCCTCGCCGGCAGAACCCAGAGAGTCCGCCTCCCACCATTCCGATCTGAAGCCTCCGAGATCATCTGCGGCGTACCCCAGGGATCGTCCCTCAGCCCAACACTGTTCAACATCTACATGGCCCCGCTCGCACGCATCGCCAGACAGCACGACCTCAACATAATCTCCTATGCCGACGACACTCAACTGATCCTCTCCTCACCAAGGACCCCCTCGCCGCCAAATCTAACCTCCATGAAGGAATGAAGGCCGTCGCCGATTGGATGAAGATCAGCCGACTAAAACTGAACACGGAGAAGACAGAGGTCCTCATCCTCGGCTCCAACCCCTCAGCCTGGGACGACTCCTGGTGGCCAACGACGCTGGGAGCAGCCCCGACACCCACCGACCACGCACGCAACCTGGGAGTCATCCTCGACTCAACGCTCTCCATGGCCAAGCAAGTCAACGCAGTCTCATCCTCCTGCTTCAACACCCTCTGCATGCTTCGCAAGATCTACAGGTGGATCCCGACAGACACAAGAAGAACAGTCACCCAGGCCCTCGTCAGCAGCAGACTTGACTATGGGAACGCCTCTACGCGGGAGCCCCGGCCAAGCTCATCAAGCGAATGCAACGCATACAAAACGCCTCCGCACGCCTGATCCTCGATGTACCACGCCACAGCCACATCACCCCCACCTGAGGAACCTGCACTGGCTCCCCGCCGACAGGAGAATCTCCTTCAAAGTCCTCATCCACGCACACAAGGCACTCCACAAGACTGGCCCAGCCTCCCTCAACAGACGGCTCCTCTTCTACGTCCCCAACCGCCAACTCCGCTCCGCCGACCTCTCCCTCGCCACCGTCCCTCGCATTCGAAGAACCACCATCGGCGGCAGATCCTTCTCCCACCTCGCCGCCAAGACCTGGAACACCCTTCCACTAAGCCTACGACAGACCCAAGACCTGCTGACCTTCAGGAGGCTACTCAAGACCTGGTTGTTCGACCAGTAGCAGCACCCCCCCCCTTTTTTTCCCCAGCGCCTGAGACCCTCGCGGGTAAGTAGTGCGCTTTACAAATTCTGTGATTGATTGATTGATTGATACCCTTCTCACAGGTCATCTGTCTGCTAAGACAACACTACTGTGGCCAAAATGTAACTATGCCCCATTAACATATGATGGCCAGGTGTATCCCTTTCCGTCAGTGACATGAGTGTCACTTAGGTCCTGTGTATTGGCTGCAGTCTAATGTCCATGTGCTCAGGACTATATACAACATGTGCATGGATTTGACCATTATGAGTGATGTAATTGTCTGACGTGTCAGCACATTCACTGATGTATGACCTGTACTCAGTGTGGTACATAAATATATGTTCACAATGGTGCTATTGGTGCAGACAGGTGTGCATTAACAATGCTATACATTCGTGCAGCAGGTGAGACCAATGCTGATGCCTCAGACAAATCATATTGATAAGTGGTCGAAATGTATTGTCCCATACATAGTGCTCTGTGTAATCACATGTATCACATGGACCAAGGACAGGTATGCCAACTCAGGCCATCTGAGACACTGACACATCAGATTTTTGTGTCAGGCAACACTTTCACCATTGTAATGTGAAAATCCATGGGTCAGACTTGGTGACAGTGAGTACATGTGCCAATCTTTGAAAGACACAGGTGGTTAATATACAAGTCATGGACATACATCGGATGTCTGGCTTTTAGCTCAGATATACAAGACAAGACATGTGTGTATCATCCTTTGACTGTGCATACTGGTGGCTTGAACATCTATGTGTATGCTGCATTACTTTCTTCTGGATAGCTGTAAAATGTTAATGTAAACAGACATTTATATTCCCATACTCCAATGGCTAAGTAGAACAACGTGAGCTTGTAAAAGGGTTCAAATTGTGACGAGCACGTAGTGGACATGTATACTTGACACATACAGATGTTAGCTAAAGCAGTAAATACAGGATTGTGACACAGTGCTGACTGTAAACTTGAGATCTACCGTTCCTGTAACAAGATTCCGTACAGACTGTTCAGCCAGACAGGACAGTGGCATAGTGTGGGACATGATTTTTTTAGAGGATGCAGTATTTGTACTTGACAGTTCTCATGCATGCAGACCATTAGAGCATTGACGTTCAAGACATAGGTGTCCATCATGATGACTGTGGATGGAAGTATGTTTGACAGTTACAAATTTATAATGTGGGCATGCCATTTGCTGTGTCAGTTCCTGACTCCCTTGCAAGAGATGAGACATGTATGTAATGACACATGACCCTCATGAGCATTACAGATCAGACCACCTGCAAAATAGTGTTGTAGTTGACATGGTTTTGTGGTATTTGACATACATCTAACCAATGTTTCACATGCCATCATTTGTCTGTGAACCATAGTTTCTTGGCAGACTGACAAGTGAAATGTTCAAATATGTGTAAAGATTTAAAACCTGCCAAAAAATGATGCAAATGCTTGCTCTGTGATGTGTTGTGATGATACTCATGTGTCAAGTCTATGCAGATGACTGATGTGAATCTCTTTCTCATCCTTGTTCACAGCATCATCAACGGCTACTGGAGGAGACAGTTCCATGGACCAAGGGAAAGCATCTAGCCAGACTAGGTCCAGTGTGGAGGAGGAGGAGGGACCCAGTGGGACTGAGGGTGAGGGAAGCCACACTGAGGGCAGGTCGGAAACATCTACATCTGCCGAGGACCAAACAAGCTCCAGTGATGACTCCCTTGTGGTGGTGGGTGTTCCCATTTCAGAGCTCACAATATCAGAGTCTGCCCCCACCACCACCACCATCTCCACCCCCACAGCTGCTCCCATTCCAAGTGTCCGTGGACCCTCCCCTGTTAGGGAGCATGTCTCCTTCGGGCCAGGCACCGCACCCCCTGCATTTGTCACCCCTGCTGCCCTGAGTGTGGAGACCGTAGATTTGCTAAAACAGATCCATGTGGGGCAGACATCCATGCTAAGTGTCCTCCATGCACATACCAGTCTTTTGACACAATTGGTGTCATACATGGAGGGCATCTCATCTGACATGTCTGCCCTACAGTGATCAAATCAGGCCATGGCCTCCTCACTGATGGCAGCAGTGTCCCTCCTGCAGCAGTCCCTCATCCCTCCTTCCTCTGCCCCATCCACAGTCCACACTACCCTACCTGACCCAAGCACGCTCACACAGGCACATGCAAACACCCCAACAGACACAAGCAGCACACAACCACCCAAAACAAAGTCAAAACACACACGCACGCACACTCAAGGGACTGACATCACACGTACAGGGGAAAAGGCCAAGAATATCACACACCCATCCACAACCACTACACATTTCTCAGCTACCTCTCCCTCCAAAACCCCTACCCTTGACTCTCCTGCAACCACCACTTCCCAATGGGTCTTCCTCTGTGACCTTGGCCTCCTCCCCACTGATCCATCACACCACACTAGCAAGGGGAAGAGGAAACCCACCGGCACAGAGAAGAGATCCACCTCTGCACACATACCCTCCCCTAAGACTAAGAACACCCTGCCCCCCACACGTACATCCCCCAGATCAAAGAAGTCCAAAACCCCACCACCATCCCACACTTCCCCACCAAAATCCACTTCCTCCTGGTCCCAGGCACCCCCTCCCAAAGATCAAACCTCACACCCCATCACAGTTTCACCCACACACCGTTACACCATCCCCAAGAAGGTCAGGCCCTCCCCCCTTCCACAAGCACTTCCCCTCCAACAGCACCCCCCCTTCAGTCTGTTCCTGACACTGCATTGGAGCCCCCACCCCCTCAATGTGACCAGTTCACTGCAGTGGAGCCCCCATCCCCCTAAATCTGACCAGTCCACTGCAGTGGAGCCCGACACAACACTAGATCCCATCCCTCCCAAAATTCAAACCAGTACCCCCTAGTCCTGTCCCTGCGGTGCCTGGCATGCCCCTAAAGATGCCCCTCCAAGGGGAGATGTCCCCTTTTGTTTGCAGTGCAGGCAAGCGAGGGAGGATTACTATGCATGACCCCCTCAAAGACTCTCTCAAATGGACTGGCCATTGGCCTTATTGTTCTAATTTGTTTTCCCCATTACTCACAAATGCTGAATAAAGCAGTTTTTGTTATTTGTACATTTGTTTTTTGTGTAACAAATATTGTTAATGAGTCAACTGTCATTGATGTGCAAATCTTGTTGTGGGAATACAATGAAGTAGTGATGTGATGGACTGCATGTGGTCCATGGCATATGTGTCCTATTACAGTTTGTATCTGAGTCCTCATTGTCTACATATCCAGGTTGTCATGATCTACAACATTTTGGACCATGAGGGTGACATGCTTTTTACAGCCTACCATCTTTGATTTACACTTTTGCACATAGGTAGTGCTGACATTTGTACACAGTGTAAAAGTCTTTCACAGTGCAAACGTCTGGGATGGACATGCAGAACAGCGCTGTGATGATCAACAAGTCATCTGTCTCATCATTCCAACTGGGTACACATGAAGTTTGACTACGTGCAGATGACTTTAGACACACCCATGTACACAGGCTGATGTAAACAACGTATTCTGTGACTTGTAAGTATTTGAGCAATGTCTGAGTGTTATTATGACATGGTAGATCCCTGCCAAGAACAAGCTTGCCACAGGTGACCTTCCACTGTAGGTAAGTCACCTCTTGGCAGTGTGTAAATCTGTGACATATCCTGAGCCCATGGTGTGTGTGAGGTGAGCAGGAATCTCTGTCTTCAAACCCCCTTTCCTACAAAGACTATAGTCCCTGCAGATGTTCCTGTTTGAGAAGCTTTCTGTGGGCTGACTAGTCCAGTGCTTTCTCAACCTATTTGACTTTGATTGGCCAAGGTGTGGGTGCACCAGTAGTGTGGAGTCATTATGATGACATCCCTGGTTGTGTTGAGACAAGAGCCTGCACTGTGAGCAAACTCACATGTGACACATTATAAATCCACCAAGTTTCAATTGTGTTATCATCATCAGCGTGTTTAGAATCTGTCATCTTGTTTTGCAAGTGTGGGCCTTGTATGTGTCAATGACTGCTCACAATCAACACACTGTACCCTGCCCTAAAGCCTGATGCCAACATGTTTTATTTGTAGGTCTCCTTGACGGATTTCAGGATTCTGAGACTGTTAAAGTGCCACATGTGTCCAACGCATATTCCATTATGCACATGTACTCCATCCTAAACAGATGTACACAAATCCCATGTGTTATGTCTAGCTATGTGTATTGTGTTTATGAGACACAGATCCCACAACCACCCCTGGCGTTATGAACAATGCATGAATATTGGCTTACACATTTGCCTGTGCATTGGAGCCTACTGACACAGTTGTTGTATCCTCTATCTGGTGAGCCATGTGTCTTCAAAGTCTTCTGCAGTACACACTCAGCATTGGCAATTTGACATTAGTGATGATCTGCACATAATGCATCTTCTGTAGGCGGATGCAGAGTTGGTGTGATAGACATGCATACAAGTTGACAGTGTAAACGGTCTGATCTTGAGTTGTGTGCAACACACTAAGGCCACACATGGTGACTGTCTCATACATTGGTGTTGGTCCATGCTTTTCTACACAGCAAGTAGGAATGTTGTCTCCCCATTTAGCGCAGACAGCTGTGACACAACCACTTCATGTTTGTTGTAGTGGGAGGCTCATGATTCTATTTTGTGTGTCTGTGGACTAGTGTGGTGTCGTGGCCAGTCTCCTCTGTGCTTCATTCTACACCAACAATGTCATCCTTCTGTGGGTAGGTGTACTCCTGTTGCCCTGCAGGGTTTGAGTATGTGTTGTGTTGGACAGATGCTATGAATTTTTGTCCCATACATATGTGTGTCTGGCACCTCTTGTTCAAAGATCAAATGTGTCCAAGTATGTGGCGTGCTGGGTGTACCTTCCTGATACAAAGATTGCCACATTGGTCATACACAACAGTACATGGACCCATGTTTGTATTGTGATCACAATGATGTGTGGTCAATAATGGATTCCTCGTCATACAGCCAGTGATCCACACTGTCATGTGTGCCTGTGCAATGTCACCTATCAAGGGAGGTTTTGATGAGGCACAGTGCTGCTGATCAAGGCGGGTGGTGTTTAGACAGGCCAAATGTGACTTGGCTCCTGGCAAGGCCCATACCTACAATGTGGCCTCACATTACCAGCCATACCCTATGAGTTATGTTTGGGTATGTGAGATGACAGTGGTTCTTGCACGGCACGTGACACAGTGTGCAAGAGTGTATGTGCTCAAAAGTATGGCCCCCATCCTCATTTAGCATCACAGATGCTCAGCAGACAGGATACAGTCACCACAGTGCTGTGGCCTTGATGGTGCTGCGGGAGAGAGTCAGTCTCTTGATGTATTTGTTGGTGTTCCACCAATCTTGTTCCGCATGTGACTCTGGTGCACCCGCTCATCAAACAATGCCTGATTGCCCACATTCACTACCCATACTCTATATGGAATACTTCCAGATTGTACTCAACACGCATATGTCTCAGTGGAGTTCAGCCCCCCATTGTGTGTGTTGTCCCAGGCTAGATAGACTTCCACAATCACGCACATGTTGTGTTTGTTCTGCAGTGTGTGGCAGGTTGGTTTTGTTTGTGCATCTTCCCCCATGTATTTCAACTGTCTTTGAAGGGCATTGAGTGGATGTTTTGTTTTGTTTCTTTCTCTACTGGCCCTGGGACTCCTACATCTTCACTCTGAACATTCCTTATGTTTAGCATTTAAGGTTGCTGCCACAGTGTGGCACTGGATCTCATCAAAACTTTGGTTTCAGATTGAATCCTTTGTATTTGTGTCTGCTGTTGACAAAAGTGTGTGTTTATGCATTTTGGATAGTCACATGTTACATTGTCCAATTGAACATTGCTGGCAGTGTTAGCCCCCAAAAGCACTGGCATATGGGTGAGGGTATGTAACACACACAACAATATTTGCCTTAACAGATCTATTGTTGTTTGGCACACAACCACTACTTTATCTCTACATTGCTTGTGTGTTTTGGCCCCAAAAATACATAATTACTTGGACATGCTGGGGGTGTGAGACCTACATTCACCTTGTTTTCACTACAGAGATGGGGGGGTAATCCCCCAAAACCCCTATATGGTTGACAATGCTGGTGCCTTGCACCCCACATTCACATTTTTGTCAGTACAGAGATGGGGGTAATCCCCCCAAACCCCTATATGGTTGACAATGCTGTGGGCTTGGACCCCACATTCACATTTTTGTCAGTACAGAGATGGGGGTTTGTCCAGCATATCACTTTATGTATCAATTTTGCAGGCAGTTTGCACACATAACAGAAATTGGCCATGACAACACTGGATGAGTGTTAGACATCTGCCTCCCTATGGGGTGGCCAATGGTGGTAGTGATAGGCATCCACCCCCCTATAGACACTGGGTGAGTGTTAGACATCTACCCCCCTATGGGGTGGGCAATGTTGGTAGTGATAGACATCCACCCCCCTATGGGGTGGGCAATGGTGGTAGTGATAGGCATCCACCCCCCTATGGACACTGGGTGAGTGTTAGGCATCCACCCCTATAGGTAGTGACTACTGGTAGTGTTAAACATCAACCCCCATATGGGGTGGACAATGCTGGGAGTTTTTGCCATCCACCACCCCTCTTGCCTCTACATTGCTGCAAGAATCCCCCCCCACCCCACTATTGACTGTGGTTTGTCACAAGCTGTGTATTCTGTTGCTTTTTGCGGGGTTGTGACGTTTTTGTGTGTGGTAGGTGTCTGACTTACCGTCTGTGTGGAATGCGTCAGTTACGGTTGTTGATTCGACCGTAGGCGTACAGTATAGGGATGACATGCACGATCGGATACATGTCTGCTTTGTCTCGTACGCAGTGATTGTGTTGTGGCGCGAATCAGAGCTGAAATACTGCTCTTCCGGATGATGTGACGTGCTGGAGGTGGTGACCTGTTCGGCGCGTAGGAAGTACGCATCGTACTTGGCCGGCCGGAAACAGCTTTGGGATATGCCTCCGGACGACTCCATTCAGCGTTTACGGAGCCTGTTCTTATGGAAAATGGTGCTGGATTCGGAGCGTACGTGTCGTTCGGGAATTGGAGACATTTGCACATCGTACTTCGTCGTTTGGATGGACCGGCTCCCGGAACAAGTCGGTCGGAAGGTAACGCTACGGACGGCTCTCGGAGGGCCTTCCGAGCGAGATCGGAATTGGGCCCTTAGTCGTCACCTGCTCCCAACGACCAAGTACGATGCAAAGATCTCGTCTGCGTCGACCGAATCGTTTCCGGAACCCAATCCTGTCCGACCGACTCGTTCGCAGACAAATCATGCCGTGCAATGGAGCCGGATTCCGACCGAGCGAGTACGATGCACGATTCGGACAGCTGTATCGCCTTGGTCTCAGCGAGATGAAACGGCTGTCGGAATCAGACTTCGGGGGGCCGTAGCTGGCCCCCCTTCACCCGGAGCCCTCCAAATCGGTCACGGGGGTTGCGCATGGGTCCCCCCGATCCAAGCATGCACAGTGTGGCGGACAACATGGGGTGCCCGCCACAGGGTGTACGCTTTTCCCCACCCACCCCTTTTTTGCTATGGGATGCCTGTGCACGCGTTGGTACATGGGCTTCTATAGAGTTCAATGGGAGTCCGAGCGAACCGAGTCCGTCAACATACGGCTGCATCATACTCATTTGGTCAGACTCGCACACCGCGATTTGCTTGGAAAGCCCTCTGGATCTGAGTCGTATGGAGGGCTTTCCTAGCGAGATCGTAATCGGGCCCTAAGTGTTATGTTTTCAAAGGATAAATGTAGCCGACCCATCAGTTGAGTATGTGAATCTTTGCAGGAATCCCCAAAACATCTGCCCCATCCACAACCATTTATTTATAAATTATAAAAGGGAGTTTATCAGAAATGTAAACCTGGTAGTCTCAAGTGTGCGAGGGCATAAGTGCTCCATATCTTTTTTAATATAGAGTATTTATGCTCTCTCCCTTTCATGCAACTCAAGTTCCCTTGTTTGGAATAATAATACATTTACCTCTAGGTCCGTAGGAATAAAGAAATAGGCTGATTGAAGTCAGCAATATAGGAGGCAAACTCTTGGCATAGTTGGAGGGAGCAGAGGCAGAGATGGGGAAGAATTGTTAGGTCGCACATGGTTGACCTTGCGGAATTGAATACCATGAAAGCGCAAGTGTTTGCACAATATCTCAAAACATTATACAACTACAGAAGCAAATTTTCACTAAAACAGCTGGTGAGATTTGTGATAGATATTCAAACTCCCTCCCTGTCATGAGTAGAGGTGCAGGAGATCACAGAAATGGTTAAACAACTTGAGGGAGGGAAAACGCTGGGCTCCAACGGCCTGCTGTCCAACTTTGTTAAAGCCATGGGTGAAATATTGGGGGAACCCATCAGACACAAGCTATATGGACTCAGACAAGAAAGGAGACTCATGTTAGACCTGAGAAAAACTGATATAGTCTTACATATTCAGAGGGCAAGCTAGTGGAGGGTTGTGCCTTGTGCAGGCCCAACTATTTGTAAATTATAGAGACCAAAATTCTAGTAAAATTTCTTGAAACTGATTATATACAATAACTGATAATCTGATCCACCTACGGCAATCAGGGTTTATGCCACAAAAGTCAACTAGGCACACCATGTGGATGCCTCTCAAAATACATACTGACTGGAATCATCAAAATCATCAAAAGCGCTTGACTGACTCGAATTATCTTCTTTACATTCTATGCTCAAAGGAATAAGTTTTGGCCCTCAATGTAGGTCTTTTGGTCCCTTCTTTATACAAAACTGATGGATTGTGTGAGTGGTACGATGTCAGAGACTTTTTCACAAGGTATATGTATGAGAAGCGTGTATCTAAAGGGTGTGTCCTCTCGCTCTCCTTTTTATTTGCACTGACTCTGGAGCCACAGGCGAACTGGGTGAGGGGCAATGCACAGATCAGGGGTTTTAATGGTGAGTTATTAAACGCATCTCTTTGCCTTGTTGATATCCACTTCAGTCTGCAGACATCCTTCACCACAGGCATGATAAGGCCGTGTGTGAAGTCATGTTTCTCTGTTTTCTGCTTTCTCCCATTCTCGTTTTCTACCATTGGTCTCAACTTAGTGCATGGGGTCATTGGTGTAGATGGTCTGAGATGGAAAATAACATTACTTCAGTTGGAACTTGCACACAAGGTTAGTGTCAGTACAAGATGAATTACAGTCACAATCTGCAAAAAACAAAATGACTGGTTTTGCAATAACTCTGCCATTATTCTGCTTTTAATTGTGATGGTGTGATTTCATTGGAGAAGAAAATGCTCAAATAGGGATTTAAATTGAAAACACTAGAAACCATTCAATGAGGTGACTAACTCCCAGAGCTTTTGTGGTACCACTGGGAGGTATTACTTAAATAAGGAACATCCCACTATTTGCTAAACATGGATGATTGAGAATGAAAAACAAGATAGGCTCATATAGGTTAACTACAGTACAGATACCTAAACACAAAAAACATCCTATTTTAAGAGTTTCACAATAAGCACTATTATCAGTTTGATATTACATTGAAACATGGTAGATAGCATTCATTGTACATTGCAATATTGGACAACCTCAGGATCAAAGGGCTGCATTTGATTGCCGGGGAGAAATCAGTATACAGAGGTACAGAACTTTCTTTTTGCGTATTAGAACAATAATCTGGGTCATTACATATCTGTACTACAGGAGCAGATTGAATTGCACTTCTTTCAGGGCATAGCTGAATGGCTGCGTTATTGAATTACCCCAAGATTCTGTTGAACATATGCTCTCCCAGTCCATATTGCTTCCCTGTCTCCGTGAGGGTGCTGGCAGTTAGTGCTGGAGAGCAGGGCAAGAGCCGAGATCTGCACGGTCACAGCAAGCAACAGTGAAGCAGTGGTGCAATGCGGGGCAGAGCAGGACATCACTTAGGTGGCGCTCAGGGGCTCCTGCTCCCTCTCTCCCAAACCCTCCATACCTCCTATTTGGCTCGCTTCATCCTCCCAAGGCACCGGAGCTGGAGCTGGGCTGAGGCCGGGCTGAGGTTTGGGGCCGGGGCCGGTGCCAAAACGATGCGGTACAGCGAGGCTTTGGTGGCACAGCGGTGGTAGTACTAGCGGCACTGGAGGGTCATGCGGCAACGGCAACGTCAGCGCTGGCAGGATTCAGGCAGGACTTTGTGATAACTCTTGCCGCTTGCCACTCTCTGCTCTCTGCTTTGGGTCTCGGCTGCGGCCGCTGACTCGCAATACAATGCTCTGCTCATCTAAACTGTAAGCATAGGGCACTCAAATTCTAATCCTGACTCCCTAGCCTTTAGCCCAGGCTGGTTAACCAGAAAACTTGGATGGACAAGAATTTCCATTGTTTCAACATAAGAGAAACTAAAATCCAAATGTTTCATATGAAAATTCCTTCCGTTTTCCCTATGATTTGCCTTGGACCGTGAACCTGTCTTTGCTCCTGTAAAAAAACATGCACTCTGGGAGTTGCTTTGGCTCTTCTCTTCTTTTGTCACACAAGCACAAGCATGCACTTTCCCTCCTCCTTAAAATGGAGGGTCATTACTTAAGGCTGGTTATACCTCAGCAGATTCTCCTTGTTTCCAGACTATTCTACTGCTTATCAGTTTTCCCCAATACCTATTTGAAGTAGCTGCTCAAACCGCAAATGGTTCACAAACAATGCCCTATTAATAATTTTTGGCCTGGAAAAAACCCACACCAAACCTCCTATATTTGAAACCAAATAAGCTGCCTGTCGAAGAAGAAGTTACATTAAAAACCTTCTGCTTCACTTGGAAGATGGTGCATCATAAAGCTTCATAAAGTTCCCAAACAACTAACAGATCAAGTTGGGAAGAAACCAGTGGTATCACACAACCTAGAGCACTTCAATGTTGAGAGCTCCATTTGAGACAAATAAGTTAATTAGTGCTAATTTTGGCTGGCATAAGCCTTCTGCACCAGCATTCCAATATTTATTTTTCTGTTTCTCCTTTTTTAATTTAGAACAACATACCCTCATTGTGTGGAATGTTCTAATAGCCCTTATGCCTCAGACTATACCAGTTGTTAAAGCCCCTCTCCCTCGTTATAGGCCACAACTGCAGGTTATAAAACGAAGGTCCGTCTGCTGAAGGCAATGGGGTGCCCCCACGACTCCCATAGCTTACAGATATCCAGAGGCTATAGACTGAATGATAGGGCTCTTCTTTACCAAAGGAGCTGTGGGGGTCTGCATTACATCCCTAGAAAAACCTATGCTCCCATGAAGACACTAAGCTTTATAAACAAAAGAAGTGGAGAAGAGGAAGACTAAGGAAAACAACTCTACACAGAGGGTACTGAATAATGGATTTAACTGTCTGCTTCATGCAAAAGTAACTAACTCAATATTTCCAAAGCCAACCAAAACAAAAAAACATCTGATGGACAGTCCTTCTCCCGATGCCTAATGATCTCCTGTTCAGTTTGTAACTCTCCACTTTTCATATTGTCTCTGCCTGCATTTGTCCTTTCCACCTCCCTCCCCTTTCTTTTCCCCTACACCATTGTTCTTGTCTATGTTAATAAATGCAAGTCCAAACATCCCTGAATTGGCACAAGGGAACTGTTAAAGGAGGGGGAGAGGCACAAAAGAGGGAATATTAGGTTGGAATGACAGTGGTTCGATGCCTACTGTATGGAAGGCAGGAACGGTCACTGTGCATCTACTCAAAAGTGCCCCTTATCTGCTGCCCAGCAACTTGCCAAAGTGTGTGTGCAGGAGTAATAGAGACTTATGCTCCCGATATACCTTCTCATATATTGTGAGTAACTATAGGTGGCTTTCCCTTACCACAGGAGTAGAATATGTGGCAACTTCATAATTTGCTGCTTCTGTGGGGAATTTGTAATTAGTAACTGTCAGCACAGACCTCAAGCTGGTACTTCAAAGCTGAAGGACCCAAGGAGGTAGATGGAAGTTAACAAGTTATCTGCAGATCCCCTCCTGACATGGCCTCTGTGAGCAGTCATCCATAGGCAGGAAGATGCAGAGATTTAAAGTATACCAGGCAAAATAAGATTTTGCTCTTTGGAGTGCTCCCCATGTTCTAAGAAATTGCAATTTTTCAGCCCTTCTGCAGTACTTCAGTACCACAATGAGGCCGCCTTGGCTTACAGAAGCACCAGATTCTTCCTCTTGGCCCACAAGTCTCTGCATGCAGGTGTGACCTTGCTGCTTTATATTGGAGGGTCCTTGTTTACACCAGTGAGAGCCAACTTTGCACTATTATGCTATTTATTGTTATAAGAATGTATGTAATATTCATGTGACTTTCTCTGGCTTGGGGATTGCAGCTCGGTGCCAGTACTGTACAACAAAGCGGGGCAATTGCAATTGAACACACATTCATGAGTTAACACTGACTGTCTTAGTTACAGAACACTTGCAATATCTTGTTCTTTGAAGATCACAGCAAAGAATCGGAAAGAGAGAGAATTCAGGGGCAGATCTACAAGAAAGTGCCGCAGCGTGGCGCTGCAAGCCCTTTGGCTGCGCCACGCTGCGGCACTTTCAGAGCACAGGAATGCGACATATTTACAAGAATATGTCGCATTCCTGTGCTTCCCTGCGCTGGCGCACAAACAGCTGCCAGCGCTGGCGCAGGCACCCTTGCACCATGGTGCAAGGATGCCTGCGCTATGGGGAGATTAGTTTCTGTGCAGGAAGGGCACCTTCCTGCACAAAACAATCACTACAATCATTTTCCTCTTTCAATGCGTGCTGCAGAATGCAGCACGCATTGAAAGAGGAAACGAGGAGAAATGAAAACATTTCTCCTCGGTGTGCCTCGCTACGCCACCTCTAGGGTGGCGTGAGCTCAGACGCATCTCCAGAGTTACGATTTCTCGTAATTCTGGAGATGTGTCTTGCTCCATGGGTGTTGGCGTGGGAACACCCACAGCAACACCCATGGAACGCCCCTTCACCGCAAAGTGCTGCGTGTGAAGGGACGGTATTTACAAGGGGGCAGATTTACAGCCCCTGCGCCACCAGTACGTCACTTTTCGTGACGTACTGGTGGCGCAGGGGGCCTCGATATTTACAAGGAGAGGAAAAGCCACCATGCGTGACTTTTCCTCTCCTTCACACGCAGCACTTTGCGTTGAAGGGGCGTTCCATGGGGCAGATCTACGAGGAAGTGCCGCAGCGCGGCACCGCAAGCCCTTTGGCTGCGCCACGCTGCGGCACTTCCGAAGCACAGGAAATCGACATATTTACAAGAATATGTCACATTCCTGTGCTTCCTGCGCTGGCGCACAAACTGCAGCCATGCGCCGGCGCAGGCACCTTTGCACCATGGTGCAAGGATGCCTGCGTCGTGGGAGATTGTTTTTGTGCAGGAAGGGTCACTTTCCTGCACAAAAACAATCACTACAGGCATTTTTCCTCCTTCAATGTGTGCTGTAGAATGCAGCACGC
The DNA here is from genome assembly GCA_963921515.1 of Calotriton arnoldi. Taxonomy (NCBI): domain Eukaryota; kingdom Metazoa; phylum Chordata; class Amphibia; order Caudata; family Salamandridae; genus Calotriton; species Calotriton arnoldi. The sequence goes on from CAWUFW010017931.1 coordinate 197,286, forward strand.
ATTGAAAGAGGAAATAACGAGGAGAAATGAAAACATTTCTCCTCGTTGCGCTCGCCACGCCACCTCTAGGGTGGCGTAGCATTCACACGCATCTCCAGATTTACGATTTCTCGTAAATCTGGAGATGTGTCTTGTTCCATGGGTGCTGCGTGGGAACACCCACTGCAACACTCCATGGAACGCCCCTTCACCGCAAAGTGCTGCGTGTGAAAGGATCGTATTTACAAGGAGAGGAAAAGTCACGCAGGGTGGCTTTTCCTCTCCTTGTAAATATGGAGGAGCCCCCTGCGCCACCAGTACGTCACGAAAAGTGACGTACTGGTGGCGCAGGGGGCTTGTAAATCTGCCCCCATGGGTGTTGCTGTGGGTGTTCCCACGCAACACCCATGGAACAAGACACATCTCCAGATTTACGAGTAATCGTAACTCTGGAGATGCGGTAGAATGCTACGCCACCCTAGAGGTGGCGTAGCGAAGCGCACCGAGGAGAAATGTTTTCATTTCTCCTCGTTTTTCTCTTTCAATGCGTGCTGCATTCTGCAGCACGCATTGAAAGAGGAAAAGCCTGTACTGATTGTTTTTGTGCAGAAAGGTGCCCCTTCCTGCACAAAAACAATCTCCCCATGGCGCAGGCATCCTTGCACCATGGTGCAAGGGTGCCTGCGCCGGCGCTTGGCAGCTGTTTGTGCGCCAGCGCAGGAGAGAGCACAGGAATGCGACATATTCTTGTAAATATGTCGCATTCCTCAGTGCTCTGAAGTGCCGCAGCGTGGCGCAGCCAAGGGCTTGCAGCGCCACGCTGCGGCACTTTCTTGTAGATCTGCCCCAAGGAGAGGAAAAGTCACGCATGGTGGCTTTTCCTCTCCTTGTAAATATCGAGAGTCTCTGCGCCACCAGTACGTCACGAAAAGTGACGTACTGGTGGCGCAGGGGCTTGTAAATCTGCCCCTCAGAGTAAAGGAGGAGGGCAGAGGCATTGATGCATGGTACTCTATTGAGTCTCATAGTAGAATAGCTTGGTGGGCATGAGATGATTGATGGCCGAATACTATAGAACCTGTATCAGACAAAAGAAATCAGAGGTGCACAAAATAGGCACCCACCAGCCACATACACAACTTAATTCCCAAATCAGAGAATAATGCTTCCTTCTAAACTAGAGCTCAGAAAAATGACACTTAAAAGAAGAACATTTAAAAACTAAGGACTCTGAGGTACCTCATATTTCTTGTATGGGAATTATTTTGTCTCCTGGTATAAGCCTTCTGCGCCAACATTCCGATGTTTATCTTTCGCTTTCTCCCTTTTAAATTTAGAATATTCTAACCTCATTGGGTGGAATGTTCTAATAGCTGTATAGCCCTTCTGCCTCGGACTATACTGGTTGTTAAAGGTCCCCTCCGTCATTATAGGCCCTCACCTGCGGCTCGGGCATATAACTTGGTTTCAGGGCCTTTAACAACCTGTATAGCCCTTGGCAGAGGGCTATATGACATTATTAATAAAGTTCATTTGCAGAATGGAATGAGGTGTTTCCAAAATTCCCATCGACTATAAATACTCATAGGCTATTGACTGAATGGGGTCTCTCAGAACAAAGGGGCTCCCTGCACAAGAGGAACTGTAGTGGTCTCCATTATGACCCTGGAAGAAACCTATGCTCCAACAAAGACACTAAGCTCTCTATAAACGAAACAAACAGAGAAGTGGAGACTTATGAAAGCAACTCTCCACAGAGGGTACAGAATTCTGGAACAAACTCTCTGCTTCATGCAAAAATGCCCAACTACATGTTTCCAAAGCCAACCTGAAACATCTGATGGACAATCCATCACCTGGTGCCTAACGATCTCCAGATCAGGTTGTGACTGTGCTCCATTCCATAATAAATAAACACAAACATCCCTGCATTGGTACAAGCGAGGTATTACAGGAGCCATATAAGGGAGAATATTAGCTTGAAATGAGAGTGATTTGACAGCTACTTAATGGATGGAAGGTGCATACACTGTGCTTATACTCAAAGGTGCCCCTTACCTACTGCCCTTCCAGCCTGCCATAGTGTTGCTGCAGAAAGAAGGTGCATGCATTGTGCAGCTACTCAAAGGTGCCCCTTACCTACTGCCCCTCCAGCCTGCAAAGTCTTGCTGCAGAAGGAAGGTGCATGCATTGTGCATATCCTCAAAGGCGCCCCTTACCTACTGCCCCTCCAGCCTGCCAAAGTGTTGCTGTAGGAATAATAGAAATGTGTGTTCCACATAAACCTTCTAATATCTTCAGAGTCACTATAGAGGTGACTTTCCCTTACCCCAGCTTCAGAATGTGTGGCACCTACATCTGGGGGGGGGTACTATATCTGGAATGTGTAACAGTTAATGTAGCGCTTAAGCTGGTACCTCAAAAAAACAGGACCAGAGGAGGCAGATGGAAGTTCAAAAGCTGGTGCAATTTTCCCCTTGACATGGCCTATGTGAGCAGTCCCATATAGGCAGGAAGATGTAGAGTTTTAAAGTGATCTAGGTAAAAGGGGAGTTTGGAGTTCTCCAGCTAAGCAAAAAAATGACAATTTTCAACTCTTCTGCAGTTATTCATTACCAAAATGAAGATGCCTTTTTTTGCCCTTAAAAAGCACTGACCTCTCCTACTGTTATATGGGGTTAAGTGGCCCTTGGATACATTGTCGACATTGCTAAGTTAGCATGAGTTTTGCTTGCCCTATGCTGCTGCTTTTGCGCACGCCTCTGCTAATAGTTTGTTTTCGTGACACTTTGCCTCTGCCCTGTACATGATAACAGATTGTTTTTCACGTTCTCAGCTTTCCCTTCAATTCTGTCTGAACATAATGTGCAAGGTCGATTAACAATGTCTCTTGTTATTCTGTTCTGGTCAGTTCCTATTACCTATTCAAAACATGTTACCAACAGCTGCAGTATGGAAGAATCGAGCTTTGATATAGCGTTGTTGCATGTTTTTGAAAACACACTCGAAGAAAGCCGTTCCATGGAGCTGAGCTCTGCTGTTCCTATGATGTAAGCCTTTACGTTTAGGCTTTCAGGTAGGGGGTCTGCTAATAACGCCTAGAGATCTTCTGTTATATAAAAAATAACTTCTTCCTACCAAGGGGAGGGTGATTAGGCCCAGTTATTTTGCCTTTTTCACAGTCTTTATAAAATGACGACTCCTTTTGTATTCTATGGTATTGTAAAAATGCTAATGATGCTTGCATTATGCATTTTGCTGCTGGTTGTGGTTCGCATACTGTTTTATGAATCACTATAGTCTAAATAAACATTCTGAACTTATTTAGTGACTCTGATTGTTTTTATTGTGGACAAGTACGTGAGAGCGAAAGAGTGTCTTGTTCCCGCGACTCTGAGGTGAGTCGGGAGTACTCGTGTTCTGGGTTGTCTAAACATTCGTAGCTTCTTGATATTTGTAGGAGACCGAATGAGACACTATTGCTAGTCGGTTGGGATTTTGGGTACTAAGGTGATAGGAGGTACACCCCTATTTACTGAGGTCCTGTTTTCTTGTGCATAGTTCTGTGTATGAGCAGAATCCCCGCAACACTACACTTTGCAGAATCCTACAATGGCGCTTGTCTCACAAGTCTCTACATGTGTTTGTGACCCCCCCTGCTCCATATTAAAAGGTCCTTGTTTACGGTGGTCAGAGCCAACTTTGCACCATGATGTGTTGGCGATAACAATTTCTATACATGGTGGGCAGAGAAAATTGAGGTCAAGTCCATACAGTAAGCATATCTTTGTTTCATCTCATGTGTGCCTTCCCATATTCTTAGAGAATCCATCTACCCACGCGAACCCTGCTCAGAGAATAGTAATGTATGCAAGGCTTAGTTAAGGTGTAACTACACCCACAAGTGGGTGTTTTTTATTAATGTTTTGTAAGGATGCTTGTGTGCGCAACGAGGCACAAAACACTGTGGTGACGACTTACCATTAAAAAGTCACGAAGGCGCAGCGCCGGGCATGCAACTGCACAATATTTTGTAAATCTAAGCCGGGTATGGCGATGGGGAGGCCTCCCCGCACCCTCTCTGTCTGGTTGCAGCGTTGGTGTTAGTTGTAGGTCTGATCATTTCCCACCATGTATTACTTTCCGATAAATAATTTACTAGGACATGTAATGATGGTGGAGGGTCGCTAATGGATTCACAAACGTATATATTTTTAATACATTACAATCTCTCCATAAGTAAATATAAGATATATGTGTACGTTTCCATGTATGGATGGATTTCAAAATATCTGATTTGTTAAATTTCTGTATAGCGTCTGAATGAGTCGAGGGTTCACCTTTTGGGGCATCAACGTGGTGCTAGCTTTAGAGAACCTGGATGACTTGTATTTTTTTATCCGAAAATGCATGATGCTGCCAATACTTAGGGCCTCATTTATGACATTTTGGCACAGGGCTGACCAGCAAGGCAGCCAGCTGTGATGCTCTACGCCAAAGTGAAAGGGCAGGAATGCATTATTTTAAGCAATATGGTGCATTCCTGTTCATTGTGGCTGCGCTGGCACAGTTTCGGAGGCCTAGCGCCAACATAGGCACCCACCACCATGGTGCAAGGGTCCCTCGAATGCAGGCAGGCTTGTTTTTGTGCAGGAAGGGCACTTTGTGTGGCTTTTTGTGGCTTCAAAAATCCTAATGAGAGCCCTGCGTCACGCATGTACCACTTTACGTGATGCATATGTGATGCAGGACTTTCATAAATAAACCCCTATGTTTCTCTGAAAGTGGAATCCCACCACTTTCCCAAAACATGCAACTCAGCCATATTAATCTAAGTTACCTATAGCAGAGTACACCAAGGGACCACAGGCTGGATATAGCCTGGACACCCAGAGACCCCAGGCTGGACCTACAGCCTGGACACCCAGAGACTCCAGGCTGGATGTGACCTGTTACAGCAGCACGTGTAACCATAGTGAAACTTGTCTCGATCTTTATCTGCTGGAAGAGAGCTTCTGGCAGTGTGATTATATTGAGTCAGGTGTCATCAGGAATGTAATCCCTAAGGCGTGGAAGTTGTGACAGCGGAGAGAAAGAGTGACTTTTCGAGCTGTAAACATATGCACACCTCCCAGGTGGGTGGGCGGTTTGTTGATGGTTTAACCACGGGCTGCAGGACCGCATTTCCATAGTTTAACAATAATAGAGTTATAAGTGGTCTGTCATTCCAGAAACCGTTGCCATTATTAAGGAAAATGTCGATAATGGGTTTACTCAAGTAAGCCAGGACGCATGCACATCTCTTACAAGCATGAATCCTTGAATTCATGCAGCATTTTCAGCATGCCACCTCCATGACAATGTATTGTTTGCACAATGCCACAAAGTTATCATTTTAATCCAGTGCCACATTTCTCCTATTATGTATTTCATCCACTTTGTTCTACCTGGGAAGGCCAGACATGCTAATTTGTTAAAATATGCTTCTTCCTCTGAAAAAAAGATACACTTATCCAGGACTGGGGGGTTGTTGAAGTTTCATTAGCAACACATGTAAAGGCTAACTTGTGCTAAAAGGAAGTGCAGCTTTTGCATAATGATTAATCAAAACCATATAAAGAGTAAACTTGATTTTTAATTTTCGGTCAAGCGAAACTCTGATGGATTCCTCACACATGGGGAAGAAAGACTGATCCGGTGGGTCTCCAGCAATGGTTGAACTACTTGGAGAATTATACTTCACAGAAAAACATGTCTGTGGACATAATTAGAACAAAATTCATGAATTCTGAACAGGCAGAGTGAAGACTCATTGGTCCTGATAGCACACAGGCTTCAGGTAGTTAAATCTATCCAAGAAGCAGAATCCAGATTGACCCCAAGCTGCCCAGGAGAGCATTAGTTGCTACCAAGATGCAAGGTCTTCAAGCCAAAACAGCAGACCTGATGTGGTTTACTAAGGTGTTTGGTGTAACTTCAATCTTAGACTATCTTAATGCATATGTGACATATGATCTTTTAATCTTAGCCTATAGAGTTCCCATATGGATAACTGTAAAAAAAACAAAAAACTCTAACACCAACAGCAGTAGCAGGTGGTTCAGGCAAGTCCTGGTACTCTATTGGGTCTCATAGTAGAAGAATAGATTGACAGGCATGAGAAGGTTGATAGATGAATACCATAGAATATATATCAGGCACTGAAATTCTGGGTGAACACAAGGAGTCAGATGTACACACCATACTCGCCCATGAGACACATTCACATTTGCATAACAAATTTAAAACTGTCAGAGGTATGTCTAAAAATAATTAGTACCTAGATGTAAGGACCAAATACAAAAGTAAAATTCCCAAGTCGTAGATAGCAGTGAATAATATATCCTTCTAAACACTGAGCCCAGAAAAAGGACTGTAAAAAAGAGCATATGAAATAAGATGTTATATGACATAAAGTTTATTATATGATACACATATAGGACATGTACTACATATTTTTTACATTTCGTTTCCTTCTATCTTCTCTTCCTATTTCGTCTCTTCTCTTTCTTCTTCTGTTTTTCTTCCTTTTTCTTTTCCTTTTTATACATTATAAAACATAAAAATGCAATTTGGTGAGTGCAGATTTATGATATTATCTTAATAAGTTTATTATACATTTTATTTCTTCTTTTATTTTGATACTATTTCTTGTAAGTACTTCTTTTTCTGAAATTATTCTATTTCATAACCTTGGATTCTCATTTTAAACAAAAGGAAATTCTGTATATTTGTATTTCTCAGTCAAGTTTATTATGATATGGAACTCCTATGGAGGTCCACAAAATTACACACTACAGATAAAACAAGAAAAACATTTCATTCAATAAATAGTCCTTCCTTTGTATGAAGCGCCCTCCTTAAAATCTATAATCATACATACTGTACAGAATCCAGAGGACGATAACACAGTCATATGAAACAACAAAGTGCAAAGTATCACATAGAAGGAGCGAAATAGAACAAAGCATTCCTATAAAGCAAGAGAATAAATATTAAGACACATATACAACCAAATAAACAACCATCAAAATATTACAGTGTAAAAAATAGCATTAGAATTACCTAATAAACAGCAAAGACGTGAAAAAAATTGATAAATCCTATTACAGACCATTTCATTTGGTGGGGACAAGACAAATAGACGGGCCTCATCGGCGGAATGAATGTTGAATTTGATGTATGAAGGTCTTAAAAAGATACGCCTAGCCTTTTGCAATTCCGGACACACAAATAACACATGATTAAAATCTTGAACTTGTAAACAACACATTTTGCAAATTCTCTCTTTCTGTATTTTATTCCAAATGCCAGTAATTTCTCTTATGGGCAACAGATGAAGTCTCAATAAGAGCATCATCCTTCTAATCCCATGAGGAAGGTTCCAAGTTAAATAGGGCTGTGGTTTGTTTGCCAGTGAGCTCCCACAAACCACCTCATTACGCGACTTGGGCTGACTTAAAGCAATATCTCTGGCCAGATTGATGGAGGTCACAGACTTCTTTATAAAAAGCTTCAATACAGACTTTGGCATAGGGGAGTCAGTGTTCCAGCTTAGCCAAAATGAATCGCTTGCTCGCTTAAAGGACCTAAAGAATGTCGATTGTTCCTTCAGCTTAGCAAAGATTTCCACTCTCAAGGCAGCCCTAAGCTTCCCCTCTTCCCCTCAGAGAAGGGAATTACCCCACCTCAAAACCGCTGCCAGGGATAAGATATATGAGGAGAGTAAGCCAAATTCAAGACATAAAGCATGGGGGGCAGCCAGAGAGTTTAGGTTACAGATTTGGCGCAGGGTTCGACCTTTGGCCTTATCAAAGGAAAGCCAATGGTTCACATCCAGCATTTGTATTACACTAAAATAAAGCTCATATTAAACAAAAAAAAAGAGCATTTATAAAAATAGGAACTTGGGTACCTAAAGAAAAGGTATGAGAATTATTGTGAGAGGAATCCAACCTCTCCCTCTTCAATATTTTCATTGGGTCAGCTATGTCTTAGCATCAAATAAATATTTTAGGCAAAGTAATCAAGTTTAGGTTTTTGCTAGGTGTAAGAACATGGGTTATTAGTTGAGAATGATGTGAGTTCTTTCCAAGAAATAAATCCCAAAAGCTTGTACCATCCAAAACAGAAGTTTAATCAATCAACTTCAGCTTAACACCTGGTAGCTATGGTATAGAACAGACAGGCTTAACTTAAGGACAGGTATGTAAAGTATTTAGCAGTATTAAAGCATTTAAAATATACAACATAATAAAACCCTACACAAATGTCTAAAAATACGAAAAAATGTAATTAGAAAAATGAAACCAAGACATCTAAAATACAATCAGGGTAACCAAATATATGCATTTATAAAGATTTAGAGCAAAAAGCTCCAAAGAAAAAATAAAGCTCCAATCAGAAGCCACTGTTCACTGTTGGCCAGGATCTAGAAGTGATTGGAGTGCAGATTGGATACTCTAAGTGAGTTCACCCTGGTCAAAGATTTTACCTTCAGATTTGGAGCTTGATTTAGAGTTCTTTGGATGGATTACTCTGTCACAAAAATGACGGATATCCTGTTCGCCGTTATACAAGTGCCAAAGGATATAATACACTTGTACTACAGCAGGTGGGATATCCATCATGCTTGTGACAGCAAAACCCATTGCCATACTCTAAATACTGTGTTTAGTCTCTGAAATGGTAGTCAAGATCTTCCAGAAGGGCAAGGCTGCAAACTGTATTCAGCGAAGTCACCTCAAATTCGAATAGGCCTTGGATGAGGTTCAGCCAAACCTGTTGGTTTTGTTAGCCTGGTGGTCCGAACGCCGTATTACAAGACGGATGTATAGCCTTTGCAAAGACTGTGGCTGAACTGCTAACACCGACAGCAAACCGCTGACTGTTGTGGTCGCCGTCGGGGAAAAGCAGCTGCCATAGGGCGGTACAGAAAAGGGAACACCGCCATCTGCATTCCGAGCTGGCTTTCCGATGAGCAGACCATTGTGGTGGGGTAGCCAACTTCAGGTTAGCAGAAATGAAGGATTTGTGGTGCATACTCACCGCTTTCCTGTTCTTTCCAGCAGCAGTCAACGTGGGTCCCTTTCTCCTGGTCCCCCCTTCACAGCAGCATTTTTGCCCCGAGGAATAGGACCCAGTCTGTGGCGATCTACAAGTGAGTTATTTTTGTACCCTATACCCCTTGCCAGGACTGGCCACATATGGGTCAGACTCCTTCAATGGCTAGGTGGTATTTTTCCACATGTATCATGCATATATCTGCATTCAACACATATGCAGTCAAAATGCTAACATATGCTTCGACACATATGGAAAAGTATTCACCACCGCTGCAAGACATCCACAGCCACACCCCAGACACTGCGGTCAACTCTGAATACAGCAGTCGGAAGACCACTGACACTGCGGTCTTCAAGTGGGCGCAGCCACGGTCTTCGGGCGGTCGGACCGCGAAACTCGTAAATAAGGCCCTTAGTCTTTTATATGGAGCTCAAACCCCTCTGGGGAACCCTGAAGCTATATGCAATCAATTTCTCTCAAAATTGAAGACTGTTGCTGCAAGCTTCAACTGCAGCTCCAGAGGCCTTAGAAGTCCGAAAATGTTCTAAGGGCCATTTTGTCCAACCTTCAGGAGCAGTTCCTCTTGGTCACTTCTGTGACTCCCTGGGCAAAAAAAAAAAGCACTCAGGGGCCACGACTCACTCAAGTAGAGGCCACAATCAAGGTCCAGTACAGATCCAGCTGCAACTGGTCAGCTGGACACTTTCAGAAAAAGACCTCTTGCAGCTTGTTTTTGGCCGCTATAGCCAACCAGAGGGTCAGGGGACAGACCCTTGGAGTCTTCTTCTCAGTCCTGGGTAGAAGTCAGATCCATAAAGGCCTCTACACAGGTCACAGACAGCAGGTTCAGTCCTCTTCAATTCTTTCTTAACTACGGATGTGTATGATCAGCTGGAGTGGTGTGCCACTTTTGTAATATTCTATAGACTATGGGAGAGAGATACACCTGGACATCAACCAATGAGGAGAACGTTCCTAAGGGGAAATCCTTCCACTTTTTTAGCAAATCCTACAGTGCACTGTTGTAAATAAAATCCAATATGGCAGAACCTTTATGGTCTTAGAGGTGGTTGGTGTACCAACCAAAGTAGTGTTTAGGAAATTGAGTAGTCCCTCCTCCTCAACCACACCAAACTGTTTCGGAGACCAATTCCCCCTCCCATTTGAATAGTGCTGAGCTAGTGACAATGTACCTTGTAAATAAAGGGTTATCTTCCCTAGGTATCCATTTGCACTTAACTATAAATTGACAGGCCTCTCCCTTGTCCCATTTAAATATAATGAAGTTCCTTAGTCCTTCCCAAGTGTTCTTCCTAAGCTGGAAGGAGTCTCCTACACACAGTGAGGTTTTCATGCCAAAAAGCCTAATCCACTGTTTCAGCTCTGGGAGGCGCTTTAACACCCTAGTAAGGGGAAGCACTGACGGGGGCCAGCTGTTGTAAGGTTGATGCTAATTAGTCTAACTTTTCAAAAAATATTTTTCTTACATAATAAATAGAAAATGACTTTCCAAGTCACTTAGAATTTAATAAACATTACAAATAGTGGTTGGATCATTCTGGTAGCTTGTCCCAAACCAAAAATAGCAGAGTTACCATTTTTACTCTGATTCTTTGTTTTTCTAATAGGAAAGCTACAGCCCTTCACAGTGAAAATTGCTTTTTGGGGCTAGTCATGCTAGATATGATCAAAAACTAAACCCTTGCTTGTGATACGTTTAAATACTAGGCACACTACCTTGAGGGCTACAAGGTTTACTTAAGGGTAATTTATTTAATTTTTCAAAGTAGCGTTCTTTCCTTTCAAGAAGGCTTAGTTTGACAGGTTCACAAAGGTCATGCAATTTTAAAAGGTGCAGGACACAGATACACGAGGTAGACCTGAAGTCATGTTTTCTTTGTTAGCCTGGTGGATGACATGTGCTTCAGTCCATAGGTGAATTTGAAATTTTCCATGGCATTGTGTAATTTCTCTTCTCCTTAAACTATAACCTTACCAGGGAGTTAATAATGCCAGTTGGGGATTAGTCAATGTTACCATGTGTTAGGGGGCAGAACACATGCACTGGAACCTAGACAGCAGTGCTGCAGAGTGTAGAGTTAAAAAATCAGTAAGCAGAAAATGGGGGCGGACACTCAAAAAGAGGCACTTTCTCACACTAAGTAATAAGAAGGGGACATACAATACACGTTTGGCATACCCCATTAAAATCAATATAACAGCTAAAACTAGAGCTACCCTTGATTGTTAGTGGATCAAAATAGCAATAGGCCAATACACATCAGGTCACCAAAAAGGTGCTGAAGAGCTAGATAAATATGATATACACAAAAGTATTTCTTTCTCCCATATGTAGCCAAGATTGTATTCATGCTCAGGCCTTTATTTCATTTGGAGAGGTTAGGGAGAGGTTATTTGACTCTATACTTCAATCAACCCTTTGCCCAAAGTGAAAATGTATTGACAGGGTTTAAAAGCATAGAGCACTTTAATTATGAGGAGCATGCACATTTTGCTGTGGTTAACTTGCAAGGATAAGTTCTTATATGTTTGAAGCAATGTGTGATGTTGATTATGTGTAGTATATATTTTGACCTATACATTGTGTATACAAAACAAATCTCAGTTTCCATATACCAAGTCAGACTTTGGACTTAATCCTTCCTCCAAAAAATTGCTGCCTAAGTTCTCAATTTATGCTGTTATGCATTAAAAGGTTAAATATATAATTCAACATGTTTAAGGATCTAATCTGCTCCACAACATCTTTTGCATAAACCTGGATGTCATCTTTAAAGTACATCTCCAGTTGGCTGGGTACTGATGCTGTCATACACATACTATTAGAAAGTTCAGTATGTATACATCTCATCCCACTAATGGTGCGCTAAAATGATATGCGGCTGCCAAGCAGCCTTTAAGAACCAAAATAAGCCCTATTGTTCAAAAAGCATTTGAGCACTCGGAAAATGACAGTCCACAACAAATAGTCCAATCTTTTGTTCTTTAATTATAGTCTTCAAGCCTCTAGCCAACATGTGTTTCATCATACTGTTGTTATGCCTCTCACTTTATCTAGGCTAAGGGTACACAGAACATACCTAAGTTTATGTCATCTTCTCAAAAGCTAATTATAGACTCCCAATTCTTATGGGAATGTTTTGAACCATCCTAACAGTACCTGATAATCTTGTTTCTTTTTTTGCAAGCACAATTGTCATCATTCCTTGAAATATTGCTGATGAGGCAATTCCAAATGACAAACATGCAAACTGGCCAGCACTCTTCACATCAATGGAACCATTCCTAGCCTTCGATTCTGGATGGAAACAATTGTAGTGATAAGCAGTATTTTAAATAATTAATCACCTTCAGCATAATTAATCACCTTCAGCTATAAGAGTAGGTGATTGCTTTTGGGTAAGGAAAAACTATCATATAAATTCCATCTATTTAAGCTCCTCAGGCCTACACAAAATATTAACATGTCTTCTCCTTTATTGGATCATCACTGGAATAATCAGTCAGTGTAATCCAATTCCAATATTGCTCTAATGTCCTCCCACACTATCAAACGCACCCATCTTCAATTTTATCACATGTATATGATCTCTTAAACACACTGTTGGACTTGGCTCTCTCTGCAGGGTCCTCCCCCAAACCTTTTGCCTTCACCCCTCATGTTTTCTGAACGCATATTTGTTGGCCTTTGGGACTCTGTGCAATATACCACAGCTTACCAGTGTGAAAGTGCTTGTGCTCTCTCCTTAAAACATGTTACAAATGGCTTACACTCAATTGGCACTTTTAATTTACTTTTAAGTCCCTAGTAAAGTGGCACTACATGGACCCAGAGCTACTAAATTGAAAGCGACTGGTGGGCCAGCAGTACTTATTGTGCAACTTCCTTAAGTAGGTCATTAAAACATGTCCCAAGCTTGTCATTGCAGCATGTGTGCATTTCAGGAAATAAATATTTTTTTTTAATACACATAAGCTACACTTAGGATAGGCCCATGGGTCAGGCTACATTGTATTGAAAAAGTTGGACTTTTAAGTTTTACATGTCCTGGTAGTGAAAGCTCATAAATTAGTTTTTCACTACAGTAAGGTCTACCTCTCCCACTGACAATGTTGGGTTACTTTTTCACATTAATTAGGTGATAACTTTTGATTCAGAAATCTAATATAGAAATCTCAATCAATCAATCAAGTAGTATTTGTATAGTGTGGTGGGAGTCAGTGTCGAAGGCTGCAAAGAGATCTAGGAGGATGAGGGCGGCTGATCCTCCTCTGTTGAGTAGGGCTCGGAATGTCATCTGTTGCTGCAATCAGGGCTGTCTCGGTGCTGTGGCTGGCTCTGAAACCTGATTGGGATGGCTTCAGCAGTTTGTTTCTTTCCATGTAATATTTGGTCTCAAATGATATGCATTTTAAAATCCTCTTTAATGGCAAATCTGGATTTTAAATCACAATTCTGAAACTTTCACATTTAGAAAGTTGGTGTTTTCTTGTCCTAACCATTTGGTGCCTACAGCCTGTATCCTGAGTCACATGACTGGGTGTAGTTGGCAGTTTACCTTTGTGTATTCCTCCCAAATAATTAGACAAAGGAGACTAGGTGTTGTCAGGATGGGCCACCCTTACAGAATGGGAGGGACGGAGCTGTTCTCTACCCCAATTACATTTCATAGGTGCTGCCGCAGTACACTCAAAAAGAACTTGACACTAGCCTATTGTCACCCCAGACCCCTGAAGCCTGGACAGGGGAGGGAAGGAAATTTCAGAACCAGATATGAGGAGAAGTCTGAAAGTTTCTCCCACTTCAAAGCTGGCATTAGGTATACATATTGGACCCTTGGACCAACTTTTCAGTATACCCCTGGAAATGTGGATACTATAGAAGAAGGCCTGTCCTGCTACCTGATGACTGCCCTACTCTCTCAGAAGGAAGGCTGGGCATGCTCCCTTCATCCCAGGGTGCCTGAGTGACTTTAAGGGTCAGTTGGCTGACCTTCTGTTTTGAGCTACAGGGACATAACAAGCTCCAGAGGCATCCCTTCAACTGCCCAGCCGACCTGCTACATGGGACCTGCCTGAAGCTGCAACTGGACTTGCCTGAGTCCTATTGGCCTCTGCCAGAGTAAGTTCCTGATTCCCAAGGGGTCCCTTCTGATGTCCTGGACCCCGGGCTGAAATCAGTTGAACTCCTGTGAAAAAAGGAGAAATCCTGAAGTTTCCTGCTATTTGTGACAGCTAACGGGACCATTTGTGCTGAGATCCTGCCACCCACAATGACTACCAACGTGAAGATCAGGTGAACCCAACTGTTTGAAATTGGGTTACTGGTTGACTAGGGTGTGGGACTGGTCAAGAAGCAACCACAATCCTAGTCAGGGTAAGCCACAAGCAAGCCCCAAATTAACCTGTGCCTACTCCTTTGTAGCTTGGCACAGAGCAGTCAGGCTTAACTTGAAGGCAACGTGTAAAGAATTTGTGCAACACTTCAAACAGTAAAACAGTGAAAATTCCACACAAAAAATCCACACAAGGTTTAGAAAAATAGAGTAATTTTTTATAAATAAAACAAGACCAAAACAACAAAAATCTGATCAGTAAACCCGGAGATATTGAAATTTAACGTGTTAAGTTGAAATAGCACCAAAAAGCACAAAGCGGCAACAGGGGATATCTGGTAGCGCCAAATCATGAGAAAATTACAAGTTCAGGCAAAACACAATGGAGCTTGGCCCGGCTTCAGGGAGCCAGTTAGGCTTGCTGAACACCTTAAATCCTGGTTGTGGAGTCTTGCCTGGATCGGGGCCGAAGAAACACCACACATTCGGGGCTATGCATTGGTTCTGAGATGCAGTGAATTTGTGGTGCACAGTCATGTTGCGTCATTATCTAGGATCCCATTGACAGGGCTTGTGAGGCAAAGTCCTGGCATCAGGATGTGGTACGGAGGGCTGCGAGGCTAAAATGTGGAGTCCGCCGCCCCCGCTGAGGTTGTTGTTGGTAAGAGATGCAAGGACCTGGGCCAGAGACGCTCCGTGCCTTCGGTGATGTGTCATTCCGAGGACTGCGGGCTGAATCTGGCCTTCTGGGCCAGACCTAATTAATGCAGCAGTGGTGATGCATTGGTTCTACTCAAGGATGCCCCACTCAGTTGAGCAGATGCATCGGCTTGGCTTTGAAATGCGCCGCTCAGCAAAGAAGATGCATTGGTTTCAATGGTAAGCACCTCAGGCCCACTTCCAGGGCTCCAGAACTGTGGTGGCACCACTTGGCAGGGTAGATTCACAGATGGCAGAGTCCAGGTGCAGATGGAAGGTTGGAAGCTGTTATGTCCCTCAATCAATCAATCAGGGAAATTATAAGTACACTACTCACCCGTGAGGGTCTCAAGGCGCTGGGGGGAGTCAGCAGGTCCGTTTCATTTGAAGAGCCAGGTCTTCAGGGCCTTCCTGAAGGTGTTCAGGGAGGGGGCACGCCTGATGTTGGCGGGGAGCTTGTTCCAGGTCTTGGCCGGAATGTAGGATAAGGATCTTCTCCCTGCTCTGGCTCTGTGGATGCACAGGGTTTTGGCGAGGAGGAGGTTGGTGGAGCGGAGGTTCCGTTTGGGTACGTGGAGGGTGATTCTGTCGTTGAGGCATTTGTAGGCGTGGGTGAGTATCTTGAAAGTGAATCTTTTCTCGACGGGGAGCCAGTGGAGCTTGTGCAGGTGTTGGCTGATGTGTTCGTGTTGAGGGATCCTGAGGACGAGTCTCGCGGCGGTGTTCTGTATTGTCTGGAGCTTGCGGAGTAGGGACTTGTTGATGCCGGCATAGAGGGCGTTTCCGTAGTCCAGCCTGCTGGTGATGAGTGCGTGGGTGACTGTCTTCCTTGCCTCGGGGGGGATCCATTTGAAGGTCTTGCGGAGGATGCGGAGGGTGTTGAAGCAGCTGGAGGGGACGGCGTTGACCTGTCGGTTCATGAAGAGGGAGGAGTCGAGTACGATGCCGAGGTTCTTGGTGTGGTCTGTGGGGGTCAGTGGGCTGCCGAGGGCAGTGGGCCACCAGGTGTTGTTCCATGTTGAAGGGGTGGTTCCAAGGACGAGGACTTCTGTCTTCTCCAAGTTGAGTTTTAGGCAGCTATTGCTCATCCAGGCTGCAACATCCTGCATTCCTTCCTGGAAGCTGAGTCTGGTGGTGGTGGGGTCCGTGGTGAGGGAGAGGATGAGCTGGGTGTCGTCGGCCTAGGAGACTTTGCTGAGGCTGTGCTGTTGGACAATGGCGGTGAGGGGAGTCATGTAGATGTTGAAGAGGGTTGGGCTCAGTGATGATCCCGGTGGGCCTCCGCAGTTGATTTCCCTGGGTTCGGAGAGGAAGGGTAGCAGTCTGATCCTTTGGCTCCTGCCGGTGAGGAACGATCTGATCCAGTAGAGGGCGGTGCCTTGTATGCCAGCGTTGTGTAGTCTGGCTGTGAGTGTGCGGTGGGAGACGGTGTTGAAGGCTGCTGACAGGTCAAGTAGAATCAGGGCTGCGGTGTGGCCTTGGTCAAGGAGGGAGCAGATGTCATCCGTGGCTGCAAGTAGTGCAGTCTCGGTGCTGTCCCTGATGCTCCAGATCAGAAGTCTAGCCAACTAGCCCTTGGAGTCACTCTGGGTTCTAGGGTCAAGAGATGCAAGTTCAGTCCTTCCCACCCAGGCAAGAGAGCAACAGGCAGCAGGTCTTCACAGCAAAGCAGGAGTCCACGATAGTAACAGTCCAGCAGAGTGGCAGTCCTTTCAGCAGCACAGCATACCTTCTTTCTGGCAGAGTATCCAGAGGTCCAGAAGTGTACCTAAGTGGTGGTGTCTGAGGTCTTTCTTTTATACACAGTTGTACCTCTGAAGTGGGGAGAAGCTTCTACAGGGATGCATTTGTAGTTCACAGATGCCCTGCGCTGCCAGCACTGGCTCCAGACTAACTACATGTGGCATGCAGCCCTTTGTGTGGGAACAGGACACTGCTTATTCAGGTGTAAGTGAGGCTGGTCCCTGCTCCTCCCTCCCATCCTGTCAATGCAAGCCCACTTAGACACACCTAAGCTCCCACTGTTGGCGGCTGTCTAGTAGGAACACACAAAGCCCGACTCCCAACTACACCCAGTCATGTGACCAGAGACAGGCTGCAAACAGCAAATGGCTAAGGCAAGAAAATGTCAACTTTCTAAAAGTGGCATTTTCATTATTGTAATTTACAATCTGACTAGCCCATAATTTAGGATTTTAAATTAGTATTACAGAGACACCAAACATGAACCAGTTATATCTTCCCATTTGGAAATTATACATATAAAATGTAATAAGGTAAGCTCAGTGTTATCCTGTTCTGAAAAACTGATTTGAGTTTTTCACTACCAGGACATGTAAAACGTAAACGTACATGTCCTGCTTTTTCAATACATTGCACCCTGCCCTCTGGACTGTCCAGGGCCTACCCTAGAGGTGAGATATGTATTAAAAAGAATAGTTTGGGCATGGCAAGAGGTTCATCTTGCCAGGTCAATATGGCAGTTTAAAACTGCATACACAAGCTCTGTAATGGGTGGCCTGAGACAAGTTTACAAGGCAACTGTAGTGCACTTTACTAGGGACTTATACATAAATTAAATATGCCAATTGGGGATAAGCCAGTGTTCCCCCATTTTAGGGAGACAGCACAAGTACTTTAGCACTGATTAGCAGTGGTAAAGTGTGCATAGTCCTAAGGCCAGCAAAAACGAAGTCAGCAAAAACAGGAAGTCTGTAGGCAAAAGGTTAGGGGAGACCCTGCAGTCAGGACCATTTCCAGCACTGGCTTTTCGTACTATAGCAACCTTCAGTGATGACCGACTGTAGCAGGTAAACACAAAGACGAGAATGGTTTCAAGAAGTTTAATGTATGGGATAATTCACCCATGGAATGCCGCGTCCATCTGTCTTGTAGTCCAGCCGTAACTGACTCACAACAGCTCAAACTCCTCGCCAGTGTCTGCTCCATGCACGTGTCACATTACAAACAAAAACACTACATATATCACATCGCCTTCCCCTTTATCAAAAGAAATATCATTAAATACATTGAAGGAAGTAAAAACAAAAACAAACATAGTTGCAATACACACAATTTCTTAAAATGCATATTAATTATAGTCTTGGTTTATTATCTAATGGAATCATCAAACCTTTTAGGTATTCTCTTAACACGAGGTCATTACATTTATTAATTCTAACGTCCTGATCCACAACAGTGGGTGATACCTGAGCAGTCGTTAAAACCTGACCAGTGGTGCGATCCTTTTGTTCACACACTCTTTTATCCTCAAAATCTGATTGCAACCAATGCACCCAATTATGGTCATGTGTGCCTGACGCACTTTTCTTCTGTCGCATGATGTTAGCCTGTTCAGGTGTAACTTTTACAAGTTGTCTTTTATTCTATCAACGTTTGCCTGTGAAAAACGCTGCCCCTTTGCTAACTCTGCCGACTTGTACAGGTACGGAAAATTTAGATTCCCATTTTCTGATTTTAATATTTTTTTTATTAAAACCCAGTCTCCACTCACAATATCCATTTTTCCAGGACACCATTTTCTATCAAAGTTGTCTTTCATAGCTACTTGCTTCATGGCAACTTGAGCAGTAATGCCATCTGTATCAGTTAGAAGAATCTTGGCATTACCTTTCTTTTCATTCAACCAGGAAGGAAAGATAGCAGGATGCACCTACCTGCCTCGAATAAGTGAGAAAGGTGTGACCCCCATGGTGCAATGTGGCAAAGTAATGTAACTCCACACTTTTTGTTAAATAAAATCCTGGACTTCCACCCCCGAAGCTAACACAGTTTGTATGCCTCCCTTCATGACTTTACTTCCACACTCCACTAAACCATTCGAAGCGGGCGAGTACAATGCCAACTTCAAATGTTTTATGTCTTGTTCAGACATAAATTCGCACATTCACTCTGAAACAAATTGTGTACCATTATATCTGACAATGACTTTAGGTGCTCCTTCAATTAAGAACATCCCACTAAAAAATTTAATTGTAGCACTAGTATATGGGGTGTCTACAAATGTATAGTGCATCTACTTTGAAAAGTAGTCAACAGCCAAAATGAGATACCTCATGATGTTGGGCAAAACTACATAAGGTCCAGCAAAGTCTAGGACAACTTTTTCCCACACAACAGGGCTGATTCACAAAGGTACTCTGAGACAAAAGTCTAACTTTATGACTTTTGGGAATCACAGAAGTCATTTAAGACTTTTGGTATTCACAGAAGTCATTTACGAGTCTTATCTTTACGTTGCACTCGAGGTGGAATCTCCGCACACTGGCTGGAATCTCCGCATCCGGGCCGGAATCTGCGCAGTCTGGGTGGAATCTCCGGCCAGATGGTCATTGTCTTCAATGTTAAACACCTGTATAACTGCTTACTATCCCCCCGCTCGGGCCAGATGAAGTCTAATCACCTACACCTGCAGACAATTGACACCACCGGCAAAGACCTGCACTACAAACCATATAAAAGCAGCACACAAACAAGACCCAGGTTTGGCCAAATAGAGTTCCTGCTGGCCTGCTCTATGCCTTACTTCAAAAACTGCTACACCACAGGGGAAAGAAAAATTATACTGAGGAGGGGACCACCATGATCTTGGAGTTCATTATGAGGCATCACAAACAGCTCCATGGTTTCCCCCCTTACAGCACCAGTGGCACACAGAAGGCAGCCCTATGCCATAATTTAGCCACTGCAGTCATAGCACTGGGGGAGGATGTCCGCAGTGTAAATGACATAAAGAAGAAGTGGCTGGATGAGAAGAGGCAGCTGAAGGAGAAGTACACCATTATTGAGATGACCAGAGTTCTCCCTGGTGTACAATCCGGACCCCCCCTCTGTCTCACACCACATGTCCACCACACCATACACCCTCACAAGGTCCATGGGCTGCCTGTGAGTGATGTCCAAAATGAGGTACCAGGTAAATGTGATGACAAGAACATGGATATGAAATGTCTGTCTGTGTTGCACCACAATTGTGACTATGGAAGTTGTCCTAAGTATGTGTAAAAAGCATGGTGAGCCAGAGCCTCATGTGTCTCCTTCTGTACGTTGCACTACAAGTCCCAGAATTCTTTGTGATGGAAATGCCAAAGCACATTTCCACTATCACAAACAGGGGCCCAGCACTGCTGGCATATATATCTAACACAGGAAAATAGCAATAGACCAGGTGCCCCTTCCACTTAGCCAGCCACGGTCGGAGCAGGTAAGAGCGTGGGAGGGTGGGGCGGGGGGAAATCGACAGACAACAGGATAGGGAAAAAAATAAAAAAATAAAAATAAAACCACTCACCTGGCGCTCGCCGCATCGCCGAGCGCAAGGTAAGTGGTTTTCTTTTTTTCCAATTTTATATTCCCTATTCCTTTGTCTGTCGAATTCCCCCCGCCCTGCCCTGCCCCCCCACGGCCCCACCGACCCACTGCTCCTACCTGCACTGGCCGCGGCTGCATTACTGTTAGCATGTAGATGGAGTGAGAAAATTTGTGACAAGTTGCACATGTACATTTTGCTGACTTTTCTCTGTTCTCCTCTATTGACACATTCTGCCAGAGTACAGTCATCCACTGTAGCAGAGG
This sequence comes from Calotriton arnoldi, assembly GCA_963921515.1. Classification (NCBI taxonomy): domain Eukaryota; kingdom Metazoa; phylum Chordata; class Amphibia; order Caudata; family Salamandridae; genus Calotriton; species Calotriton arnoldi. Next base: position 218,021 of record CAWUFW010017931.1, read on the forward strand.
TCCCTGCATCTGCTGGGAGGAAGCAACATCATCCACAGCAATCCATACCAGCATCACAAACTGATAAGTAAAAGTGGTCTGGGGACGGTCCAAAAGCCTACATTGTTAGCAAACAACACATGGACATATTACATGAATTCCATCAACAGTGCAAGAGCTGTGAACTGAACTCTGAAATTGAGTGCATCACATGTGGCAACTGGAATGTTAACTGACAAACACATATATCTTTGTAAGCTCAATGATGTTGTCCAGGCTTCCACTCCCCACAGTGACATCTGCTACAAAGTTGGCTGTGACATCTGGTCAGGAACCACACACTGGGCAGATGTGGGACCCTGGTAAGTAAACCCAAGAATGATGTACCTAAATGCTCATGCTCATAAAATGTGGATTTAATGTCCGCAGTTTGTGTTCAACATCAATGTTGCCCCTCATCTCAATATGCACATATACGGCATTTTACAACATACCATATCACACCATGGTGTCTAGTGAAAGGATGACACTAAATGTATGGCAAATGAGTGCAGTATGTACATAATTGACTATATTGTGTCATATGAAGTGGAGTAGCCACCACTGGATTGTAAGCCCATGACATGAAAACTCTCAAGCAAAATCACAGAACCCAAAATGTATGATATTAGATGTGGATGAGGGTCGCATTGATGCCAGTTAGGTTGTGCTGTTTTGGGAGTGGTCTATGGGCTGCTAAGTTGGATGTAGATCTGGTGGATGAACTGTACAATGCAAATCCAGTGTAGTCGGCAACCATTCAAGCTTCTACACTTTACCACAATATGTGATTGTAGTCAAATGTTAAATTCAGCATGCCTCCTCTTCTACCGTATTCTCATATATAAGTGACAGGATAAAATATGAGGTTAGAATGTGTGCTGTACAAGACATCATCCATTGACAACTACTGTCTACCATAATGTCATGCATGTATAATGGAACAGAGGTCACACAAAGATTGAATATAACAAATATGTGATCTCTAAGTCCTAAATGGGCATTGTGACTTCATGGGGACGGAAGCACAAATGTGCCACAAAATGTACCTCAATATTAGACATCTCACATATTAACTCTCAAATGTAATGATCTGATGTGTAAATGTGAAACTGGTCTGCATGATGATGTACAGATTTGTCAACAGACAACATCATACTCATGAGGCATGATGGGCCTAACAATGAAGGTGTATACAAAGGTAGGCAGAGGCGTTCACCATAATTACCCCAGTTCTTCAATTATCAGTTACCTTCTCATGCACGTTTGTCTGTTAATGAGATATCTTGTTGATGTCAGTGCTGTGTGGAGGTAACAGCTGACAACTGCTGCTGGTGACCAGGGGCCCACATGTAAAGTTCATGAGGAAAACATGCAGCACACTGGCCATAAATAGCATATCAATGGTCTATGACAATGACATATGCATGTTAACTCATTGCTATCATCCTGTGTACTTGAATATGGACATGTATGTCTCATAGCAGCTGCTGGCAGGATTCCATTGGTGCTGCCGAGAACACCATCCAGGGGTATGCAAGACATCCTGGCAGCAGCAGTGAAACCCACTGCCATCTGTCCATCAGGTAAGAGTGCCAAAAAGTGTTTTCCTATTATGGATTCCAGAATCATTCTGAAGATCCAAGTCACCTTCTGCATAGCATCTGTAGTTGGTGTGTAAAAAGTTACATACATACTATTTCAGTTATGTGCATGCCACGTGTGCCTGTTAGCATATTAGTCATGCAGATCATTAAGTGTGGTGTCACTTCCTTCTCAAGCTGCTGGAGCGAGGAGCACATCTTCAGCTACACCTATGAGTAGCCAAGTTCAGCAGTTGACATCAGAGGGGATCTCAAAGCAACACAGAGCTGTGGCTGGAGGTGGTGAGTTTGCTTGTGCATTGTACATCTCCATTCAACACTTCAGTGCTATGGTGTAAGCTGTCAAGTGTAGGTGTACCCTTACCAGGTCACATGTGCATCATCTGTTGATGCAGAGTACAGTAGAATCAACCCTTGTGTTGCACCACATCATATACTAGATCAATTACATATCCTGTTGCAACCTCTGTCTTCCAGCTGATGAGGATGATGAGGATAATGGACCTTCTACCAGTTGTGGATGATGGGCAATTGAAGGGGAGAACACACTACTCTTGCAAGCAGCCATTTCAGCTGCCAGTATGGTGAAAGAGGGAGAAGAGGAAGAAGTACCGGCGGAGGCTGCTGAACTGGAGGATGATAGAGACTATTTGGCCCTTCTCACAGAGGATGAGGAGTCAGATGCCCTGACCAGCACATCTGGTACACTGGCCAAATGGTGTAAGGCCACCCACCCTCCGCCCAGGAAAGTGCCTCATTATCCAAAGCCCATCTTTGCCTGTCCTCAGCATAGCACTAACCAGCCACAGCTCTTACATACACCAACCCAGCTATCACTCCCTCACAGCCCTCACATCCAAGACAGATGCGGTGGTTCCCCTACACACTCCTCCCAATACAGTATATCCCAGGCATTCTCTCTACCAACTGAGGGACTTATCACCCCTGGAGCGGTGCAGATATTCCCTGGGCATCAATGTCCTGTCAACAGGTTACCACCTGCCAAGCCTACCCCTGCTGCTGAACCTGGTGGAGGGGTTAGCAGATGGCCATGGTGGCCAGTGGGAGGAGGAGTTCTTCCAATAGCAGGCTGATGTGGGGCAGGACATTCTTGCCATGGGGGCTACTCTGTCAGACATGCCCGAGAGTGAAAGATACCATGCCTTGGCCATGAAGATGATGGAAGGCATGCTGAAACTGATCCAAAGTCTCCCTTCAAGGTCAACGCAGTAAGAGGAGCCATCACTTCTACATGCAAAAACAATATTTGCATATGGCTGGGTCAAAACTGGGGTGGCGTAGTGGGCAAAAGAACAATAGATTTAACCCAGATCTTTTGACTGGGGGAGAATGTTTGCATTGTCAGCATTCCGTCCATCATTTGTTTGCTGTAACACTTTTTGCCTTAAGTGGGATGGGTATGCCCAGACGTGGGTCCCTTGCTCACTGTGCCACTGGATTCAAGCTAGCCTGGCTGAAGAAGGGTGACATACCCTGAAACCGGTCCCAGGATGCTTGTTTCCTGTCCAGGGAGGACCTGGCCTGGCAGTTCGGTCTGGACTGTTCCCATGGGGCACAGGGTCAAGATTGATTTGCATATGGCTGGGACCAAACTGTGGTGGCATAGTGGGAAAAAGAACGATGGATTTAACCCAGATCTTTTGACTGGGGGAGAATGTTTGCATTGTCAGCATTCCGTCCATCATTTGTTTGCTGTAACACTTTTCGCCCTAAGTGGGATGGGTATGCCCAGACGTGGGTCCCTTGCTCACTGTGCCACTGGATTCAAGCTAGCCTGGCTGAAGAAGGGTGACATACCCTGAAACCGGTCCCAGGAGGCTTGTTTCCGGGCCAGGGAGGACCTGGCCTGGCAGTTCGGTCTGGACTGTTCCCATGGGGCACAGGGTCAAGACTGATTTGCATATGGCTGGGTCCAAACTGGGGTGGCGTAGTGGGCAAAAGAACGATGGATTTAACCCAGATCTTTTGACTGGGGAGAATGTTTGCATTGTCAGCATTCCGTCCATCATTTGTTTGCTGTAACACTTTTCGCCCTAAGTGGGATGGGTATGCCCAGACGTGGGTCCCTTGCTCACTGTGCCACTGGATTCAAGCTAGCCTGGCTGAAGAAGGGTGACATACCCTGAAACCGGTCCCAGGAGGCTTGTTTCCGGTCCAGGGAGGACCTGGCCTCGGCAGTTCGGTCTGGACTGTTCCCATGGGGCACAGGGTCAAGACTGATTTGCATATGGCTGGGTCCAAACTGGGGTGGCGTAGTGGGCAAAAGAACGATGTATTTAACCCAGATCTTTTGACTGGGGGAGAATGTTTGCATTGTCAGCATTCCATCCATCATTTGTTTGCTGTAACACTTTTCGCCCTAAGTGGGATGGGTATGTCCAGACGTGGGTCCCTTGCTCACTGTGCCACTGGATTAAAGCTAGCCTGGCTGAAGAAGGGTGACATACCCTGAAACCGGTCCCAGGATGCTTGTTTCCGGTCCAGGGAGGACCTGGCCTGGCAGTTCGATCTGGACTGTTCCCATGGGGCACAGGGTCAAGACTGATTTGCATATGGCTGGGTCCAAACTGGGGTGGCGTAGTGGGCAAAAGAACGATGGATTTAACCCAGATCTTTTGACTGGGGGAGAATGTTGGCATTGTCAGCATTCCGCCATCATTTGTTTGCTATAACACTTTTCGCCCTAAGTGGGATGGGTACGCCCAGACGTGGGTCCCTTGCTCACTGTGCCACTGGATTCAAGCTAGCCTGGCTGAAGAAGGGTGACATACCCTGAAACCGGTCCCAGGATGCTTGTTTCCGGTCCAGGGAGGACCTGGCCTGGCAGTTCGGTCTGGACTGTACCCATGGGGAACAGGGTCAAGACTGATTTGCATATGGCTGGGTCCAAACTGGGGTGGCGTAGTGGGCAAAAGAACGATGGATTTAACCCAGATCTATTGACTGGGGGAGAATGTTTGCATTGTCAGCATTCCGTCCATCATTTGTTTGCTGTAACACTTTTCGCCCTAGGTGGGATGGGTATGCCCAGACGTGGGTCCCTTGTTCACTGTGCCACTGGATTCAAGCTAGCCTGGCTGAAGAAGGGTGACATACCCTGAAACCGGTCCCAGGATGCTTGTTTCTGGTCCAGGGAGGACCTGGCCTGGCAGTTCGGTCTGGACTGTTCCCATGGGGCACAGGGTCAAGACTGATTTGCATATGGCTGGGTCCAAACTGGGGTGGCGTAGTGGGCAAAAGAACGATGGATTTAACCCAGATCTTTTGACTGGGGGAGAATGTTTGCATTGTCAGCATTCCGTCCATCATTTGTTTGCTGTATCACTTCTACCTGCAGCACATCACACCCACCCACCTGTACCACAAGTTGCACAAGCTCGCTGCAAGAGTTCACAGCAACCACCACCCCCTGTCCAGGCACTCCCCCCCACCTGCACATCCACCATCACCGCCTGTCCAGGTACTCCCCCCTCCTGTACAAACACCATCAGCCCCTGTCCAGGAACTCCACCCTGTACAGGCAGATACACCACACCAACCTGCACCTCGGCAACAACACAAACACCCTTACTCACAGCGATCATCACCACAAAATTTGCGAAGTCGCAAGCATGATCCCTCTTGATCAAGTTGCTTATTATGTACTGATGGCCAATTGTTTACCCTTGTGGTGCCTAGAGATGTGAGGATGAATGTGTGTGAGTGACACATGCAAAAGTGTAACCCCATCAGTGCAACAAGCTATCATGTGCAGAGCAAATAACTACTCCCAAGGTATATGTCCATACTTTGAACACAACATTTACAATGAAGTTAACAAGATAGAGAAAGCTTGATTCAAAATATTCATTCATGTAAATGAAATGGATAAATAAAAGAAGCAAAAATCAGTCCGTTTGAATCCGATGCAGGTTCCTGGCTGGCCGTTGTAAGAAGGCCCACATGGGGCCTCCTCTACCGTGACGTGACCTGGACTCTTCATGCTACACTTTGAGATGGTAACTTATCCAGCAGGTCCAACCTGGTCCCTGTATCCGGACCACACTCTATCACAGTTGGCCTTAACTTGTGAATTTCTTCGGTCTAGCACGACCATATCACCAGGAGTGGCGCTTAGTACTTTTAGGCGCTATACCTACTTAAATCATTGAAACTGTATATCTCCAGTTGTACTGATTGGATTTTTGTCATTTTGGTCTCAAACGATTTATTAAAATGTACTTTATTTTCCTAAAGTGGTATATTTTCTTGTGTTGTGTTTTCACATTATTGGCGGCTGTGTGCTACATATATATTTTACACATTGTCTCTAAGTTAACTCTGACTGCTTTTGTGCCCACCTACCAGATGGTTAAACACAGGTTAATTTAGTGACCTTTGTGATTCACCCTGACAAGGAATGTATATTGCTTTCAGATAGTAGCACAAAAGGGGCTTAGGTGTCAACAGGATAGGCAATCCTGACAGGATGACTGGGAGATGCTGTACCCGATCTCACCTCAAAGGGCTTTGTCTCTCACATACACAAAGGAAGCTGACACCAGACCTGTCCTTGCTATTGTCCCCCATAGACAGTCTGGAACCTTGACCAGGGGAGGGGAGGAACTTTACAGAACCAGTATTGAGGGTAGGAGAGGGGGTTCCCACACACAAAGGCTGGCACCAGGTATAAATATTGGACCTCCAGAGCCACTCATCAGAACACCCCTGGACCTGTGCCAAATTACTAACTGGCACTTGAAAACAGCCTTGCTCTCTGAGAAGGCAGTCTGAATCTACTTACCTTCATCCCAGGCCAACTTGAGTGACTCCAAGGGTCAGTTGCCTTACCTCCTGTTTTAGCTACAGGGACTGAACAAGCTCAAGAGGCCTTCCTGCAACTGCCCAGCTGCCCTGCTGCAACTGAAGCTGCTTGGACCTGCAACAGACTTGCGTGAGTTCCTGATCCCCAAGAGTAGCCCCCAGTACTTGGAACCTTTGCTGGTATCAGTCTGAGCACCTCTAAAGAAGGAAATGTGAAATCCTGAAGTTTGGGCCCTTCGCAACAACGGCAACATTAAGCTCTGGTTAGACCTGCTTTTCAAGGTACAGTGACCTCCAGTGACGACCAGCAATGCCAGAGCTGCACTTCGTGCTACAACTTCAACAGCCTGCTACACCCGGTGTGCTCTTCATTTTACAACGATAAGAATTTGTGATGCTCTACCTGCTTATTGGGGCCTCATCCACTGTGAATGTAACTATTCACTCCGGACTTAGAAGGTAATTTTCAGCTGGATTTACCTGGTCTCTCTATCCATCCCATGCTCCATCATGGTTGATCTGAAATTTTGATTTCCTCTCCCTCAGCAGGAGAATGTTCGAGTTGGGATATCCGTAGTGTATTTTTTTGTGTATATGATTGGTCGTACGTGAGTTGCAACAGTTAAGATTGTTTTAGTGTGGGTTGTTAGAGTGCTGTTTCATTGCGGATACATGCCATCTGGGAGGACTGGTATGCCCATTGCCTAACTTGAAGTTGGTGTCTGAGGTAATTGAGAATCTTTTTATGTTGGGACCCACTGTGCCCCTATAAACTAGACAACCAGGAATAGTTGGAGATTTAGGGGTCGATTCCGATTCGGGCCGGAAAAAGCACCGACCGACTCGGATCCGGAAATAATACCGACCGACACGTACCCGTGGCGCACGACACGCCAAGTACGATGCAAGGCGCGAAAAATCCGACCGACACGTACCGAAACCAAGTCGACCGACCGAGCCGCACGGAAAACAGCAATCCGGCCGGAAAAACACGCGAATCCAACCGACCGACACGCACCCGGAACAAATCCGACCGAAACGTACACGCGAACTCCAAACCGCAAAGTACGATGCAAGGCGCGAAAACCACGACCGAGTCGGACGGAGGACAAGCCGAACGACCGACACGCATACAAAACCGAGCCGAAGCAACACAATACACCGCGACCGACGCGTACGCAGCATAGAAAACTGCACAAACACAGCGTGAACGAAACGGAGAACACCGTACGAGACCAATGCAGGGTCCGACTCGGTCACAAGAACGTTTCCAACATACACAAACAGCACAAAGGAAAAATCACCCAAAAAAAGGCCAAACAAGCAATTACCAAGCCAATAAATACTGGGGGGTGGGGACAGAGAACAAAGACACACCCACAACTCCACCTATATAAAGGACACAAATCACAACCATGAGCCTTTGCAAATGCCATTCCACTGCCAGCACCCAAGAGAAAGCAACCACACACCCACAGCTCATCCCTCACACAAGCCACACACCATCAGCACACCAACAAACACCTACCTCACATACACCCAGCAAAACACACACTCACACACCCTCACCTGCACACCTACACACACATCACTCACCATCACCACCCATCACCATGCCCCCAAGAAGAATCACAAGTTCCTAGATTGTGAATTGGAAGTCCTGGTAGACGAGATCCTCAGGGTAGAGCCACAGCTGTTTGGCACACTGGTCCAACAGACCCCCATCTCCCAGAAAACCAAGATGTGGGAGAGGATCATCAACAGGGTGAACGCACAATCACCATGTCTGCGCACAAAGACCGACATCCAGAACAGGTGGTATGACGTGCGCAGGAGGGTCCGGGAGCTGCTCAAGAAAGACTACCTCCTGAGCCAATACACCGGCAGTGGCCCTCCTGCCAAGCCAGTATACCTCAGGCCCTGGGAGGAGAAGGTGCGGGCCATCCTTCCGCCAGTGAGCGTATATGGACTAGAGAACATCCCAGAGCCTGGTGAGTACACAACAAATGTACACAATATTCTGCCACAATACACACACACATCACTGTCAAGGGAGAGTCAAACCATACACTCATAGCAATTACACAGCAACCAGAACAGAATCATCCCAAAATGTGTATGTCAGTCAGATAAACACAACACATGCCATCTCAAAGTTACACTTAACCGTGTCATCACATGTACAAACACAACTACAACTACAGCTAGGCAGTGGCACAAATAGAACTAACAAACACATCCAGACATGTAGCCACCACAACAACACCAACACACAGTGAAGACCACTCAAAGGAAGGAATTCTGTGTATGCTGGCCAAGTCAGTGTAGCCAATAGCATCATGGGAGTCGCAGTCACACATATTGCCCCCCCACAACTGTCCCATCAACACCACCCTGAACCATGCTCACATCACAGGAAGTGGAGAAGGACTCACAAGATGGCTGACACTGGCTACTGCTGTGGGGAGCACAAGGCCCTGCTGGCAACTGTGCACCAACAAACAGCAGGACACCACTGACTGACATCCTGAGAGACAACTTACACTCCCTGCAATGCAAGCACGTTCCATGGTGGGATACTGGCTGGCTGGCTGGGTGGGAAGGGGGACTTGCAGCACTGACCATAGTCACAAGCACCTCCCCTCACACACACCCCAACACAAACTCCACAGAACCCACCTGGTAGAATGCAATGCCCCCCATCCTAACACAAGATCCCACAAAGAACCACCACCCTGGGTTATGTTGTGTGAAGCACAGGGACACTCTTGGGACTTCTAGCCAAACAACTGCCAGGACAACACTCCCAGCCATCCTGTCAGCACAGCCAGCCCACCCCACAGGGAAGCAGAGTCAAAGGAAGGAAGCATGGGCATGCTGGGAAGGGGGAGGAGGCAATAGCATGATGGGAGTCGTAGTCACAGCTCTACATCCCCCACCACATGGCCCAGCAAGCTCACACTCACGCATGCACATCCCACAGAGAGTGGAAAGGCCCATCAAAGATGTCTGACACTGTTGCTGTGTCGTGGGGAGCACAAGGGCATGCTGGGTACTGCACACCAACCAACAGCAGGACACCACTGTCAGCCATCTTGCCATTGCTCTCACACCCACACACACTGAACTCCCCACAAAAGCAAGTAAGTATGGGAATGCTGGGAAGTGGGGTGGAGGCAATGGCATGATGGGAGTCGTAGTCACTGATATTGGTCACCCCCACAACTGTCCCATCAACACCACCCTGAACCATGCTCACATCACAGGGAGTGGAGAAGGACTCACAAGATGGCTGACACTGGCTACTGCTGTGGGGAGCACAAGGCCCTGCTGGCAACTGTGCACCAACAAACAGCAGGACACCACTGACTGACATCCTGAGAGACAACTTCCACTCCCTGCAACGCAAGCACGTTCCATGGTGGGATAACTGACTGGCTGGGTGGGTGGGTGGGAAGGAGGGCCGGCTGTCAACCAAACACAACCAATGCAGACCATGTTCACACCCCAGAAAATACATAGATATGCCCAAATAATGCAGGACAATGTGCCACACCAATATCAACCCCTGACTGTGACGACTTAGGACAATGCAATGTACAGGCCCGCACCCAGAGGCACAGTCACAACTGTCATGTGTGTCAACCATTGATGCCTGCAGAAACATAACATACATTGTTTGTGTCTCCCAAAAACAGGTGATGATGGGGACACAGCAGCAGACGCTGAGGAGTCCCAGTCCCAGGCTCAAGAGGATGCCGGCCAGGCCTCTGTCCTCCTCGGACGATGAAGAACAACCTGGCACATCCGGTGCAAGTCAACATGCAGCACCATCAGGACCACCAGCTGCAGCACCAGCAGGACCACCAGCTGCACCCCCTGCACCCACCCCTCCAACGACTGTCACCACGAATACCACCCCTGCCGACATGGACAGAACAAGGAGCAACACCAGCACAGTGACCCTGGACCAACCTGGGGCCATGGACACCACCACCAACCCCCAATGTGGACCAGGGTTATCTGTGCGTGCCACTGCACACACTGCACATGTCAGCAGGGGTGGTGGGAGGGGTGGGAGACAGAGGTCGCTGCTTGCAGATGTTGCTGGTGTGCATGATGACCCACAACTGGTACGCATAGCTGATGCGTACCAGTCCAGCACCGGAGAGCTCAGCCAGGTAGTGGGGCTCCTCAGAGACATTAAACAGCAGCAGGCTGCCCATCATGCCCGCTTGGACTCCCACATGTCCCACGTGGAGTCACACATGTCCCGTGTGGACTCACACATGTCCCGCGTGGAGTCCAAGTGGGATGCACTGCATGAGATGACGGCGGTGCACAGGGACATTTTACAATGCCTCCGCCAGATGAACAGCAACCAGTCCACACCTCCCTGTGTGCCAACAACATCTGGTGCCGAACAAACTGCAACTGCCACAGGGAGGGAGGATGACTCTGGCGGAGAGTCCCCTGCACCGCAGCAGCCTGTACTTGAGGGCCCCCCCCAAGAAGAGGGGTCGTCCGAGGAGGGAAAAGTGAGAGGCCGATGGCCAAGCGCAACTCCCAGGAAGCCTGAACCTGTTCTGGATGTTCGCCTTTGTGCACAGACTGTTCACCCTGTTGACGGCAACACTACTCCCCCACATTGCATGGGGAGTACAAGTTGGACCAATGTGTCAGACAACTGTGGCCCCGATACTGGGGATCCTGTCTACCAGGACTTTCAATTCACCTAGGAACTTGGGATTGCAAGATTTATGTACAGCACTACCCATCCTATGCACTATTAACACAAATGTATCACAATAAACACACCAATACACCATACTTGCCTCTGTCGTGATTCCAACGTGGGTGCTGTTATGGGGATGATGAACTGCAAAATTACACTGTGTATGCGAACTGCAACAGCAAGGACAACACAGGCATGTGAGTACAGGCAACGTGACACACATGAGGGAGACACACCACCAGGGCTACACAACACATACACACCTAGGCCATCTGACTCATTGCCTACACTGATGTTGCCAGGGAAGACGGTGCAATGCACAGACACCACACCCATTCCCAGTTGTAGTCAAGTAGCCCACAGGTGCAGTAAGCAAATGGCAGTCAAATGTGTGACCACAGACAACGCACATCACAAAGTGAAGCACAGGTTTATTACACAGTTGCAACATGCTGTAACCACTACAGATGCAAGGTAATCCCACCTGGCAGCGGGCACACAGTCAACAACTGTAGACGGAAGGAAGTCCATGGGTGTGGCGCACATCACCTGTAGGGACACAACAGCTACCAGCCTGGATGTGCAATCACGTCGTCGGTGGACACAGTTGACCAAACGAATCTGAAAGTACCCTGTGAAGGACAGAAATGACACACAGTCAAAAGCAATGGAGTACAGGACAGAACAGCAAAACTCATGCACAATACATGTTACAAGATACCCACCCAGAACCAAGTTAGCATGTCAACACTGTTGGGGAGTACAGCCCACCTGTCACCACACATCGCAACACACATCCAGTCAAGTAGCCCATGGACACACTCCAACAGCACCAGAGCACCACCCACACATCATGCCAACTCACATCATTGACATGACACCTCAGGATACTCACATTCAGCTAAAGAAGTTGGTGATGAGCTGTGTGCGGACATCACCATCACCATCATCATCATCATCGTCACTGGCATCGTGGTCCAGGCCAGGATCCTCCACAGGTGGCGGATGTTGGTCATTGTCATCCTGGATGAGAGGCAACTCCTTCCGCACTGCCAGGTTGTGGAGCATGCAGCAGACGATGATAATCTTGCACACTTTCGCAGGGGCATATGGGAGGGACCCTCCGGTCTTGTCCAGGCAGCGGAAGCGGCTCTTCAGGAGTCCAAAGGTCCGCTCAATCACTCTCCTGGTCCGACCATGTGCCTCATTGTAGCGCATCTGGGCTGGTGTCACAGGGTTCCTGAGGGGTGTCAGCAACCATGGCATGTTGGGGTATCCCGAGTCACCTACGGACAGACAAGTGCACATTAGCTGACTTGGAAAAGTGGGCGGAATACTACAGATCAGATCACACACAATGGCACAAAGTCAGTACACACCGACAAGCCAGGCACGCTGGTTCTGCATCTGTGCCATCATCCTGGGGATGCGACTACTCCTCATCACAAAGGCATCGTGTGCTGAACCAGGGAAACGGGCACACACGTGTGTGATGGTCATGTCTGCAAGACACACCACCAGTGCATTGACCGAGTGGTAGTGCTTGCGGTTCCTGTAGGCCTGCTCCTGGGCCTGTGGTGGTACCAAAGCCACATGTGTCCCATCAATGGAGCCAATTACATGCGGCATCCTCCCCAGGGCATAAAAGTCACTCTTCACGTCAGTGAGTCGTCGCAGTCTAGGGAAATAGATGTACCGGTTCAGGAAGAGCAACATTGCCGCCAAAACATCGCGGAGCACACGGCTGAACATGGTCTGTGACATCCCACCAGCAGTCGCCACAGTATGTTGGAAGGTACCAGTGGCAAAGAAGTGTAGGGCTGCCATCACCTTCACCTTGGGGGTCAGCGCTGTAGGATACGGCCGGCCAGGCTGCAAATGTGGGGACAACTGCACTGCCAAATCCTCAATCAGCTGCCTGGTGAAGCGGTACCGTCGGATGCTGTCCCGTTCCACCATCGTTGCCAGGTCTGGGAATGGTCGATGGACAGCAGGAGCCCTGCAGTGCAGAGGAGAAGTGAGCAAGATTGTCAGTCACCCCACATATGCGGCATTGAACACACTCAAGATCCCAGCATACATCATTATGAGGCACAACTACATGAAGTGTGCAGTACCGGAAGGACATGTATGGTACATACATGGCCAACATCTGTCAACACGGTCCAACAGGTGGCATCAATTAGTCCCAGGTTGGCCCATTGGATATCATGAGGCCGTGTCACAGTTCCCATCTCCTGCTGCCGTGTGACAATAACCCCCACAGTGACATGTGAGGACAGATGTGCCCCAGGCACCACAGCTCAACGACAGGTACATTCCCAGGGACCCTGTAATGCCACATGGACACTGGCATTACATGGAGTATCATGTATACACCACAGCAAAACAACCATGACCCCCACAGGTAGTGGCCCCACTTGCCACGGCAGGACAGACATGGACGTCTGTGACACACACGCACAACATCAGAGTCCATGCACACACAACGTGGATGTGGAGACTGTCTCCCATTGTGCACATGACATCAGAGACATTGTAAACACTACATGCACAAAGACTGTGGAGGACCATCACTATTGTGCCACTGGGACACCCTGGCTCAAACATACCGTCCCACATGGGACTCATGGGGTATGTGACATGATATACACATACACCACTGTGAAATGTGACCATGGCACATGCACAGATATGAACAGTTGCACATCACAGTGGACATGTACACGTAACACCCAGGATCCTGTCCCCATGAACACGTGCACAGCCTGGGGGTGGCTGCCCACAGGTGACACCCACAGGACAACATGTACACCAACATACACACAATAGGAAATGCAGCCTTACATGCCTTATGATAAAGTTTGGACAGGCTGTCGTGATGTAGGTGTGCCCATCACTCCCTGGGAGCTATCTGTGGCTGGCATATGTCCATCTGAGACAGGCATGCTGACATATGCCAGTCACATGTACAGTGATGCGTTGTACTGCAATGGACCGATCGGTGCCTCCGGCCGGCCCATTGCATTCAATGTGTGCGGGTACGCGTTGTACCCCTGTGCGCGTTGAACTGCAATGGACCGATCGGTGCCTCCGGCCGGCCCATTGCATTCAATGTGTGCGGGTACGCGTTGTACCCCTGTGCGCGTTGTACTGCAATGGACCGATCGGTGCCTTCGGCCGGCCCATTGCATTCAATGTGTGCGGGTACGCGTTGTACCCCTGTGCGCGTTGAACTGCAATGGACCGATCGGTGCCTCCGGCCGGCCCATTGCATTCAATGTGTGCGGGTACGTGTTGTACCCCTGTGCGCGTTGTACTGCAATGGACCGATCGGTGCCTCCGGCCGGCCCATTGCATTCAATGTGTGCGGGTACGCGTTGTACCCCTGTGCGCGTTGTACTGCAATGGACCGATCGGTGCCTCCGGCCGGCCCATTGCATTCAATGTGTGCGGGTACGCGTTGTACCCATGTGCGCGTTGTACTGCAATGGACCGATCGGTGCCTCCGGCCGGCCCATTACATTCAATGTGTGCGGGTACGCGTTGTACCCCTGTGCGCGTTGTACCGCAATGGACCGATCGGTGCGCACCCATTGACAATGGGCTTGCCTGGCAACGGACGCGTTTTCGAATTTCGAACGAGTCGGTTGCTGTAAATTCAGTTGGTCACCCACAACAATGTTGCAAAATCATGTATGTCATGAAGTTGAAGATTTGAAGGATGCTGTGGGCGTGTTTTGGTGCTGCTATTCCATGGATTGGCCAGATTCAGAAGATGCAAACGACTTGGACCTATCACTTTGGACACAAGGGACAGTATCTGCCTCTCCAGCACATATATATTGCTGGCTGTTCCCCTGAGAGCTCACTTGCCTGCACTACATGCTCCAGGACGACATCTGCCACTGCACTGCTGCTGTCTCTGCCCCTCTGGACCCTGCAATGGCACGTACTGTGGAGAGAGCCCCAGCCTTCAGCCTTGAAGAGAACCAGGCCCTGCTGGACAGCCTACTTCCACAGTACAGCAAGCTGTATGGGACACCAGGGGAGCAGGTGAGTCTTCTGTGCACTGCCTTTCTGAATGTGCATTTTGTGTGACTAGCAAGGCTGAGAGTCTGCAGGCCACTGGCTAGCAGGCTCACTGAGTAGTTGTCACCCCCCATAGTGTGTAGTGACTTGCACTGGACAGGTATGGTGCAGTGACAGTGCATTTGAACATGGTTTTACTTCCCATGCAATGATACCATGTAGTGACGTCTGGCAAACTGTCCATGGTCAGCTTTGCACTGCCTGTGTACATCATGTGCCCCTGTGATTGAGACATGTATATACAACTGTGTCATGCACGGATATGTTGCATGTGTGGTAATGGCCTTTTCACTTTGTCATCCTGACAGGTTAATGCCCATCGGAAGCAGGAAATCTGGAAGGACATCGTCCGGGCTGTCCGGTCCGTGGGGGTCTACAAGCGCCGGATCCGCAACTGCCAGAAGAGGTGGCAGGACCTTCAGGGCTGGACCCGGAGGATTGCACGGGTCCAGCTGAAGCTGTCGCCTCCTTGCAGGAGGGGCGGAACACGGACCCTGACCCCCACATGCTCCAGATCCTGGCGGTGGTCTTTCCAGACCTGGATGGGCAGCTGAAGGCCAGACAGCAGCAAGGAGGGGGTGAGTCAAAGACTGCACTGTGAACTCTGTATTACATGCTTTGTGCCCTCCTCTGGCCTGGTTCAACTGCCACAGTGCAGCAGTCATGTTGTCCAGGAGCCATCTCCCTCTATTGTGCACTGCCCACTGGTCATCTGATACCCAGGTGTGGCCCTTACATTCAGGGAATTGTGTCACTTGGGACTGTGTCCTTGCAGTTTGCTTCACTAAAGGTGGGGGACAGCATCTGTTTCCCTAACTCTGTTGTGGGCATCATGGGTGGGTCCATTGTTCACACAACGCCTGGGTTTGGACATGTGATCTGCGTGTTGCTTTGATATGCGGTCCACTTGCTGAGCTGAGCCACCACATGTGCCTGGGGTATGTGGCACACGCCCATGCAGTGGGTGGGAACAATGTTTGGGCCCCAGGAGTGTGCAGATTACGTGTGTCACACATACATAGCCAGCTATCCACTGTCTAGGGCACATCCCTCATTCATGTGGAGCAGGACAGTCATGCCTACTCCAGGCCATGCAATGCACTCTGTACTCCCACTCCCGTGTATCAGCTGACACATTGTGCACAGTGATTTGACCCCTCAGGTGTCTGCCTCTGTGTCAGTGTGCTGTGGATTAGTTGCCAGGACTGCTGGGGTGTTTCTTGGTAGGGGCTCAGCATGCCCCTGGAGATGTGACCATAGGAGACGATACTTGTGTGTCACATAGGTGTTTGATCAGCTGCCCGTGCAGACTGGGGTATGCGAATGTGAAGTTCAGGCAGCTGTTCCCCATTCACAGCAAATTGTGAGGGGCTAAGGTTCAGAGGGTAGTGTCACAGGTCTCCCATATGTCCAATAGGTGTGACCTGGACAGATGAGGGTTAAGATGATGTGTTGTGTGGGGGATGTACATGTGCACTTGTGCAGCTCCAGGACTTGCATTCCCCATGACCTACTGTTAGAAATGGGATCTCTGGTTGGCTAAGGCGTGCGCCAAAGCCAGGCAGAGACCACCACTCTAGTCAGGGCAAGGGAGTTACACATCCCAGATAACCCCTGCTCACCCCCTTGGTAGCTTGGCACGAGCAGTCAGGCTTATCCCGGAGGCAATGTGTAAAGCGTTTGCGCAACACACCCACAGCAACAACATACTAGGCCCACCACAAAAAGGAACTCCACACAAGGTTATATATAAAAATAGCCTTTGTATTATCATAAAACACATTAGAATAGTACTCACATAATATACATCGTGCCACCTGGCACTAGGTCATATTTACAAGGGATTATTTACACCTGACAGGGCCAACTGGACCACTGTCAGAACCAGCACAAAGCGAACTTAGTACATGTAGAACTTATAATAAATGTAGAACATCATAAACGTACAACCAGTACTCACTGGTAGTTACTGTACTTAGCATCAGCCTGTAACATAAACCACATTATGCACAGCATCACATTAGGCGCGAATTACATTCTGCGCCACCCTCACCAGCATAAATACATTATGCAATCCTCTCATAAGTCTAAACATATTAGACCCTAACCTCCTAAGTATAACTCACACTAGGGGCGTAAATCACAGTAGAGAATAACTCACAACCTAAACGCATTAGGTAATAATAAAATCACAAGCATAAACATATTATGCAAAACCTCATAATCATGACAGTACATTAGAGGTATAAAACAGGGTGCGTAAATCATACTACATGAATTACATTTCCTAGCACCCAAAATCACATTAGCACATGAATCACATTAGGGCCTGGCGCCCTATAAACCTTACATTCCCCTTGGGCCAACTGGCCATCTAAAGGGGCTCAAATGCCCTATGTCCAAGAGTCAGGGCTGCTGCCTAAGCAGCGAAAGTCAAGGGTGCGCCACTGCGCAAACCTAAACGTAGCAGCTGCCCACTACTTGCTGGGCAGCTGGGAAGATATGGGGCAAAGGAGTGCATCTCACTCCTACCTCTAAAAAGACGTGCCCCCAAAGAAAGAATAGCCTAAACGGTGCAGCTACCCACTACTTGCTGGGCAGCTGGAAATATAGGCATGAGGCATGGGCTCTCAATGGCCCTTCAAACAAATGTGCCCCCTTTGTTGGAGCCACTCAGGCTCTGTACGCAGATCATGCCCCCAAACACTGTGGCCCTCAGGGGCCCCAAACTATTGGGCCCTCGTTGGAGCGCGCTGGCTCCTAAGACAAACTAGGCCCCTTGTTAGAGCCATCTGGGCTCTGAGGCAACCTATGCGCCACGTTGGAGCCACACGGGGCTCTAAAACAATTATGCGCCAGGGTTGGAGCGGCCCGCTGCCAGACGGGGCTGCTCAGAACTAAACACGGTGCCTGGGACAGGCACCAAGAACACTCGGGAGGCCCCTACTCACCGGTGCCGGTGGAGAACTCCTCTCTCTCCTTCAAGGCGGCGGGGGCAGGCACCGACAACGTGCCTCGTGCCCCGGCGCCGCAATCACCACACCGCAGGGCTCTCCCTTCCACATGGGAGCCCCGCCGCAGCGCCTCTCCTTTCTCCCGGCCGGTTCACCCGGGCCCCCTCCTGGGACCTGGGAATCTCTCTACCGGCTGCAAGACTCTGCCCGGCTTCCCCACAGGCAGGGGAAGCGGAAGTGAAGCCCGCGAGGCACTGGCTCGCATCACCGGCCCCGCCCATAACCAGGCGGCTGGCCGGACTTCTCCTTCCGGCGCTCCTCTTCCCCGGGCCGTGGCGGTGAATCCCGATCTCGGCGGCAACCAGGGGTAGGCTCCTCTTAAATTAAAAATATAAAGATAAGCGGGGTGGGCACCCGCCGACCACAGCACCACAAAGCGGAGTAGGTTCCCGCTATTTTAAGTAATCGGGAAGCGGGGGAATCCCCTCGCTGGGATTCCCACGATCAGCAGCTCTGCGCTGCGAAGCCCACGCTCTCCCTCTCCTTGGAGGGAAGATAACAATAAAGCGCTCACAAGGCGCTAGATGCAGCCACAAGTCCTGGAATAAAAGTGAGGCAAAAGGGTCCTTTAGTCATCAAGGGGCAATGCAGGGCCCAGGGAGGCAAGCCCTCATGGCAGCCCCCCCTTGGCCCCAGCAGCAGCCCGCCCCAGCAGGAACAGCAACCAAGCACTGAACAGGAACACTGAACATTTTTATGGGGTCACAGCCCCTTCTTTTATACACCCTTTTCCTTTGTCTAAAGGTGTAGGGTTTAGGGAAAACCAGATGCAACTGGTTTGGGGGAGCTTTGGAGCACTTTGTTTTGCTCAGCTCCTCTCTCCTTTCACAGGACAGGCTAGGGACATCAGACGCACCACAGGGGGTGGAGCCAGCATTGTGGAGGGAAGGCACAGCCCTATTCAGGTCCCAGGTGCAACTCCTCCCTCCCATCTAGATGCAGATCTCCCTATTCACCACTGCGCTGACTCACCCTGCCCCTGTCACTCACAAGCCAGACATGCAATTCACATCAGGCAGGCAGACACAGAGCACACATAAATGCCAACTTCTAGAAGTGGCATTTCTACACCAGTTATAATAAATCTGCGCACACCATTGCGCAGCATTTATTCTCACGAGTTCGCACATACTAAACTCGCCCCTGCACTCCTCTCACACCAGGAATTACCATGGACACACATATCCCCAATGCATTCCTATGGGAGGGCAGGCCAATCTCACCACACGTGCACACAGCGCGCGCGCACTTTACACGGGACCACAGTGCTAAAGTGCCCAGAGACTTAAAACTACTAACATACAAGGCAAAAAGTTTAGGGGTGAACCGGCCAAAAAGGGCCAAGTCCAACACAACCCCCTTCCAGCCAAAACGCAGGGCAGACCAATCACCACCGTGATGGGCTTCCCTGCTTGGGGCGATAGAACACGGACGCGGGCCCGCACTGCAGGGACACCCTCCGGTTCTACGCCACCTGGAACCCATGGAATCCATCTAAGAGAAAAAAAACTCAGGACCAGCCAGGCTACCCCACCGGTACTCCTTAGTTGTCCACGGCCAGGACCAGGCCCTAGGCCACCCAGATGCCACTGGTCCTTGCCCATCCAGAGTGGGGGGCAGTAACCCCTGGCATACAATAGCCATTCTCCACTCTCCCTCTCAGTGTAGTTCCAAACTACCACTGATCCTTCAACCTAGGGTCCGCACCCTCAGGCTGACCAGAGGTCACGGGCAAAGCATCTCCTCCCCCTACCTCTATTTCTGACGTTTCGCGCTCTCCCAGGAGAAGCACCTACCAGAACACAACTCTCCCACCAGTTCAGGACCTCTCTCCATCACTGGTCTACCACCTGGGAAATAAATTCACCGGCTGCACCGGGGTCAGAGGCGAGGACTCCTCCCTCTGCGCCCCCTTCCAGAGTCCGATACCCTCCCAACTGGAGTGGTACCCCCTAGAAGGCAAAACCGGCCAGGACACTGATTACAGTCGCCCTGCCGTCCAGATCCGGAAACACCGGCTACTGGCTCCCCAACCCAGGGACGTACCCTTTGGTCAGATGCCCGGCGAACCAGGACTTCACGAGGGTGACACATAACTAATGGGTCGTGTGACAGTCTGCCCGGCGCAAACCCAGGGCAGAAGTGGCATCACCATGGTCACTCATTGGCGACTCAGCCCTGCTGGCTGGCCCCTGACCCACTGGCTCTTCCACTGGGTACTTTTTCCCCCTCTCACCCCTCACTCTGGACTTTTGCACCCTCCCAAGGGGAGTGGTACTGCCAGACACTAGGACTGCTGGAGCTCTGATTACAGACGCTCCACGTCCTCTAGACACTGGGAGATCCTCCTCAAATGGCCTACAAGTACAGCCTAGGCCCCCAACCTGATGTTCCCTTTAAGAAACAATCCAGGTCCTGAGACTGGGTTTCGGGCACTTTGGGACAGAACCACTCACTCTTTCTCCTCTTGAGACAAGATGTGAGCCCCTACACCGGGACCTAGCTGGGCTACACTGAACCTCCTCCACCACGGAAGACACCTGAGCCACTCTTATTGGAATCACTTCCAGCTCACCTACCACGGGGAGGTCCCCCATACAGAACAGTCCAACAGGACAGACTAGGTTCCTTTCCTGGTGTTCCTTCTAAGAACCATCCAGTACCGGAGACTTGAGATTGAGGCTCGGAATACGGCCCAGTCTCACACCTTCCTCGCAGGACATGATGTGAGGCCTTGCAACCTCCTCACTATAACGGTTCCTAGTTGGGTTCCTCTGAACCATCTCCGCCACACGGGTTGGGAGACACCTGCACCATCCCTCAAGGTTACTCCCCAATGCAAGTTCCTTATTTCAGAGAACTCACACCCAAGTATTCAGCAAGCTCCTTATTTCAGAGAACTCACACCCAAGTATTCAGCAAGCTCCTTATTTCAGAGAACTCACACTCACTCGTCCAGTGCAACACACCATTTATCCACACACACCCCCCAGACCGGTGAGACAGTATCTACTGCCCCTGAATCTCAACCTGCACCCCTCTTACTGAGCACCAGGTACCATACTCTGGGAACGGGACGGGGAATTCATGCACTGGACACACTTCTGCTGCCACCACTGGATCCCACCCTTACTGGGGAATCCAGAAAACTCACACTGCACTTAGGGGATAATCTACCCTCCCGAGCTAGTGACTCCATACCAATTAAGTCCCCACTGTAGGCCAACCCAAGAACCAGCGCAATGGTTCAAGGGCAGTCTCTCCTCCAGATTCTCTGGTTTCTGTCCTTGGCAGGACACCCAACTCATAGTGCACAAGAAACACATTTCAAAAAGAAATGACACTTAAAACAAACTCAGAAGCAATAATCCCTTTCCATGTGACTATCTAAAATGCAGAGTTTTGTAATGCAGCCAGTTGTCGCTGTGGTATTGCGCAAACGCAAGTCCTAATCCCACCGCTGCCACCAATGTTAGAAATGGGATCTCTGGTTGGCTAAGGCGTGCGCCAAAGCCAGGCAGAGACCACCACTCTAGTCAGGGCAAGGGAGTTACACATCCCAGATAACCCCTGCTCACCCCTTGGTAGCTTGGCACGAGCAGTCAGGCTTATCCCGGAGGCAATGTGTAAAGCGTTTGCGCAACACACCCACAGCAACAACATACTAGGCCCACCACAAAAAGGAACTCCACACAAGGTTATATATAAAAATAGCCTTTGTATTATCATAAAACACATTAGAATAGTACTCACATAATATACATCGTGCCACCTGGCACTAGGTCATATTTACAAGGGATTATTTACACCTGACAGGGCCAACTGGACCACTGTCAGAACCAGCACAAAGCGAACTTAGTACATGTAGAACTTATAATAAATGTAGAACATCATAAACGTACAACCAGTACTCACTGGTAGTTACTGTACTTAGCATCAGCCTGTAACATAAACCACATTATGCACAGCATCACATTAGGCGCGAATTACATTCTGCGCCACCATCACCAGCATAAATACATTATGCAATCCTCTCATAAGTCTAAACACATTAGACCCTAACCTCCTAAGTATAACTCACACTAGGGGCGTAAATCACAGTAGAGAATAACTCACAACCTAAACGCATTAGGTAATAATAAAATCACAAGCATAAACATATTATGCAAAACCTCATAATCATGACAGTACATTAGAGGTATAAAACAGGGTGCGCAAATCATACTACATGAATTACATTTCCTAGCACCCAAAATCACATTAGCACATGAATCACATTAGGGCCTGGCGCCCTATAAACCTTACATTCCCCTTGGGCCAACTGGCCATCTAAAGGGGCTCAAATGCCCTATGTCCAAGAGTCAGGGCTGCTGCCTAAGCAGCGAAAGTCAAGGGTGCGCCACTGCGCAAACCTAAACGTAGCAGCTGCCCACTACTTGCTGGGCAGCTGGGAAGATATGGGGCAAAGGAGTGCATCTCACTCCTAACTCTAAAAAGACGTGCCCACAAAGAAAGAATAGCCTAAACGGTGCAGCTACCCACTACTTGCTGGGCAGCTGGAAATATAGGCATGAGGCATGGGCTCTCAATGGCCCTTCAAACAAATGTGCCCCCTTTGTTGGAGCCACTCAGGCTCTGTACGCAGATCATGCCCCCAAACACTGTGGCCCTCAGGGGCCCCAAACTATTGGGCCCTCGTTGGAGCGCGCTGGCTCCTAAGACAAACTAGGCCCCTTGTTAGAGCCATCTGGGCTCTGAGGCAAATTATGCGCCACGTTGGAGCCACACGGGGCTCTAAAACAATTATGCGCCAGGGTTGGAGCGGCCCGCTGCCAGACGGGGCCGCTCAGAACTAAACACGGTGCCTGGGACAGGCACCAAGAACACTCGGGAGGCCCCTACTCACCGGTGCCGGTGGAGAACTCCTCTCTCTCCTTCAAGGCAGTGGGGGCAGGCACCGACAACGTGCCTCGTGCCCCGGCGCCGCAATCACCACACCGCGGGGCTCTCCCTTCCACATGGGAGCCCCGCCGCAGTGCCTCTCCTTTCTCCCGGCCGCTTCACCTCTTCACCCGGGCCCCCTCCTGGGACCTGGGACTCTCTCTACCGGCCGCAAGACTCTGCCCGGCTTCCCCACAGGCAGGGGAAGCGGAAGTGAAGCCCGCGAGGCACTGGCTCGCATCACCGGCCCCGCCCATAACCAGGCGGCTGGCCGGACTTCTCCTTCCGGCGCTCCTCTTCCCCGGGCCGTGGCGGTGAATCCCGATCTCGGCGGCAACCAGGGGTAGGCTCCCTCTTAAATTAAAAATATAAAGATAAGCGGGGTGGGCACCCGCCGACCACAGCACCACAAAGCGGAGTAGGTTCCCGCTATTTTAAGTAATCGGGAAGCGGGGGAATCCCCTCGCTGGGATTCCCTCGATCAGCAGCTCTGCGATGCGAAGCCCACGCTCTCCCTCTCCTTGGAGGGAAGATAACAATAAAGCGCTCACAAGGCGCTAGATGCAGTCACAAGTCCTGGAATAAAAGTGAGGCAAAAGGGTCCTTTAGTCATCAAGGGGCAATGCAGGGCCCAGGGAGGTAAGCCCTCATGGCAGCCCCCCCTGGGCCCCAGCAGCAGCCCGCCCCAGCAGGAACAGCAACCAAGCACTGAACAGGAACACTGAACATTTTTATGGGGTCACAGCCCCTTCTTTTATACACCCTTTTCCTTTGTCTAAAGGTGTAGGGTTTAGGGAAAACCAGATGCAACTGGTTTGGGGGGAGCTTTGGAGCACTTTGTTTTGCTCAGCTCCTCTCTCCTTTCACAGGACAGGCTAGGGACATCAGACGCACCACAGGGGGTGGAGCCAGCATTGTGGAGGGAAGGCACAGCCCTATTCAGGTCCCAGGTGCAACTCCTCCCTCCCATCTAGATGCAGATCTCCCTATTCCCCACTGCGCTGACTCACCCTGCCCCTGTCACTCACAAGCCAGACATGCAATTCACATCAGGCAGGCAGACACAGAGCACACATAAATGCCAACTTCTAGAAGAGGCATTTCTACACCAGTTATAATAAATCTGCGCACACCATTGCGCAGCATTTATTCTCACGAGTTCGCACATACTAAACTCGCCCCTGCACTCCTCTCACAGCAGGAATTACCATGGACACACATATCCCCAATGCATTCCTATGGGAGGGCAGGCCAATCTCACCACATGCGCACACAGCGCGCACGCACTTTACACGGGACCACAGTGCTAAAGTGCCCAGAGACTTAAAACTACTAACATACAAGG